>JAUOBV010033763.1:0-14276 GCA_032360425.1 Rubia occidens
ACGTCCAAAATGGACCAAGGCTGCTCTTCTCTTTCCCTCTTACTCAGGCAAAGTTAAAAGATCCCGAGTAAAACCAAGACCTTTGATTGTTAAAGCTTTAGAATGGGTTCTTTTTTGGCTTGAAGGTTCTTTTAACCAACCTTTATTTCACAAATAAGTCACTCATTGATAAATCATGTTTAGCTTTAACCGGTAATTGGACATTCTCCATTATTCCTTTGATATAACAGGTTCTTCGGAAATGCATTATCCTGTCGCATACCAACCCTTCTATATTGC
Source organism: Rubia occidens (assembly GCA_032360425.1). Taxonomy (NCBI): domain Eukaryota; kingdom Viridiplantae; phylum Streptophyta; class Magnoliopsida; order Gentianales; family Rubiaceae; genus Rubia; species Rubia occidens. The sequence continues at coordinate 280 of JAUOBV010033763.1, forward strand.
GAATATTCATCCATGGTAGGATTTCCTTGCTTCTTATTGCTATCTTACGTGCGAGTGTTATTCCATCAAGTACGTGGTTGGAACATGATACAAACAAAGCCCGGTCTTAGTTCTTTCCCAAGTTGCAATTATAGTGTCTTCCAACATGAGCTCATGATTCCTTGAATCACACTTTCTTAGATTTCACATTGATTATTTTTATTTGATATTGCCATTCTTCGTTTATTACAACTAAATGTAGAATTTGAATATGTATGGATATTACCAAAGGTTCCCATCATTGTCCGACTTACTTGGCCAAAATTAGAAGATTCCCCACGTGAAACCTAGGCTTTTGATTGTTAAAGTTGTAGGATGGGGCCTTTTATGCCTGAAGTTACATTCAATAAACCTTCCTTTAACCAATAAGTTCCTCATTGAAACATTATGTTGAAATTTAATCGGTATTTAAATGTCCTCCTTTAGTCCTTTGATAAAATAGGTTCTTCACAAATCTATCCTCCTTTTGCTTACCTACCCTTCTTGTGATTAGTTCCAGATATTGCAAATATTCACCCACTATGCGATTTCCTTGCTTCATATTGCTTAAGTACGAGTGTTTTCATCAAGTACGAGGTTGGAACATGATACAAATACAGCTCAGTCTTTAATCTTTCCCAAGTAGCACTCAATCTCTTCCATCATATTCTCTAGATTCTTTGAATTACACTAACTTGGATTTCAGATGGATTGTGGTTGATATCTGGCAGCCATTCTATGTTCGTTAAGACTGAAAGTCGGATCTGAATACATCTTAAATGGACCAAAGCTTCTCTTCACTTTCCCTCTTACTCAGGCAAATTTAGAAAATCCCGAGTCAAACCAAGACCTTTGCTTGTTAAAGCTTTAATATGAGTTCTTTTTTGGCTTGAAGGTTCTTTCAACCAACCTTTCATTCACGAATAAGTCACCCTCAATGATACATCATGTTTAGCCTCACTTCGTATTTGGACATTCTCCATTAGTCCTTTGGTATAACAGATTCTTCAAAAATGCATTATCCTCTTGCATACCAACACTTCTCTCATTGTTAGTTTTAGATATTGCTAATATTCTTTCATAGTTTGATTTCCTTACTTGTTATTACTTTCCTCTGTACGAGTACTATTACATCAAGTACGTGGTTAGAACAAGATAAATTAAATCCCGGTCTTAGTTCTTTTCCAAGTAGCAATTGTAGTCTCTTCCAACAGGTGTTTTGATTCTTCGAACTACACTTACTTGATTCACATTGATTTTTGTTGATTTGAGGTTGTCATTCTTCATTCGTTACAACTAAAAGTAGCACTTGAATACGTTTGGGTAGCACCAAAGCTTCCAATCATTGTCCCTCATACTCGGCTAAAATAAGAAGATACCCCATGTCAAACCTAGGCCTCCAATTGTTAAAGTTGTAGGATAGGTTTTATATGCCTAAAGGTACATTCAATAAACTTTGGTTTCACTAATAAGTCCCTTAATGAAACATTATGTAGAAGCTTAATTAGTATTATAGATTCTCCTTTAGTCCCTCGACAAACAGGTTTTTCACAAATGCATCATCCTCTCACATACCTACTCTTCTTATGGTTAATTCCAGATATTGCAAATATTCACCAACTGTGTGTTTTCCTTGCTTCAGAAAGGTTAAATACTAGTGCTTTTCATTAAGTACATGGTTGGAAAAAGATACAAATGAAGCTCAGTCTTCAAACTTTCCCAAGTAGCAGTCAATCTCTTCCATCATATGCTCTAGATTCTTTGAATTACACTTGTATTTCGGTTGGATTCAGGGTATTTGTGGCAGCCATTCCATGTTCATTAAGACTGAAAGTAGGATTTGAATACGTTCAAATGGACCAAGGCTGCTCTTCACTTTTCCCTTACTGAGCCAAAGTTAGAAGATCTCGAACCAAACCAAGACCTTTGATTGTTAAAACTATAATATGATTTCTTTTTCGGCTTGAAGGTACTTTCAACCAATCCTTATTTTACCAATAAGTCGCTCATTGATACATTATTATTAGCCTTAACTGGTATATGGACATTCTCTATTAAACATTTGATATAACAGGTTCTTCAAAAATGCATTATCCTCTCGCATACCAACGTTTCTCTCGTGGTTAGTTTGAGATATTTCTAATATTCATCCATGGTTGGATTTTCTTACTACTTATTTTTTTTCTTATGTATGAGTACTATACCATCAAGTACTTGGTTGGAACAAGATAGAAACAAAGCCCGATCTCAGTTCCTTTCCAAGTAGCAATTGTAGTCCTTTCCAACAGGTGCTCTTGATTCTTTGACCTACACTTACTTGGATTCACATTGATTTTTGTTGATTTGAGGTTTCTATTCTTCGCTTATTACAACTAAAAGTGGGATATTAATACGTTTGGGTAGGACCAAAACTTCCCGTCATTGTTCCTCATACTCTGTCGAAATTAAAAGATCCCCCTCAAAGTTGTAGGTTGGGGACTTTTTCAAACTAAAAGTACATTTAATCAACCTTGCTTTCACCAATAAATCCCTCATTGAAGGGATGAAAAACACCATCACTATGTGTTCCTCTTTTTCCAATTCTTCTCTTATCAGATTTGGTGATTGCTTGAACTAAGCACATCTGCCACTATAAATGGGTAAGTCTGGTGGGAAGAAGAAATTGCAAGCCAAGAGAATCATATATGGATCCCAAAACACCCCGAGTAAACTTCAAATTCAGGATATCTTCGTTGCAAAAAAAATCTCATGTCAAGGGAATGGAGACCGTACTGGAAGATCTGGAGGACTAGGAACAACACACAAGTGGAGCCTTGTTTGAAGCTGGAATCGAGGATTGTGCTGGATTGGAGTTGGAGACCCCACCAAAAAATGGTAATTCTATTCTTATCCATTCAAAAGGAAAGGAGATAGCTAACTCAAATGATAAGATAGTCTCGGATACCCCTTAAGCTTGACAGGGAAACTAGGGAAGTGGGGAGATTGAACTATGCAAGAGTTCTGGTGGAGGTGTAGTAGGAAAAAAATCCCTTAAAAATACCTTACTTAGATGAAAATGAGGTGATCCAAAGCCAAGAAATTACATGTGAATGAATGCCAATAAAATGCAGCTTATATTCCATGATTGGACATGAAGGAGACAAGTGCAGGAAGAAAGAACTGCCCAAACCAATTCAGAAACATGTTATGTTCCAATCACAAAAGTTGTCTCAGCCACAAAGCAAGAACACCATACTCAGATGGAGAACAAGGAGAGGGAAGAGGATTTCAAACCTTTCATCAGAAGAAATTCAGTACTTCATATGGAAAACCAAGAAGAAACAGATGATCTGTTTTAGAAGTTCAGGGCTGGCAGCCCTGATCTATATCAGGAAGAATGCAGTGGAAGGAGAATAAGTGGAGGTAAGTTTTTCAATCTCTTTTCTACTTCCCTTATGATAAGTAACATCTTGGCTTGGAAATCTCAGAGGGGCAAATAGTGGTGTGAAGCAGAAATAGTTTAGGGGGTTTTGTTTATTCAATCAAGTTGGCTTTCTAGGCTTCTTTGAAACAAAGGTAAAAAGAGAGAATGAAAAAAATTTGGGGGAAGATTGGGCTAAACTGGAATATAGAAACAAACAGCTCAATCATTGAGAGTGGCAGAATCTGGGTGGCTTGGAGAAGTGATTACTTTGCAATAAATAAAATGAGCAAAGGGGACAAGTGTATTGACATGGAGGTTACTCTAAAGGAGATAAATCTGACTTTCTATATTACTATGTTCTATGTGAATAGCCAACCAAATCATAGGGGATTTCAATAACCCCCCTGAGCTTTGAAAATAGGATGAGAGGAAGCCTAATTCAATAACATGAGCTGGATGAGTTTCAATCTGTAATTTTCCAACAGAGGTTATATGAGATGAAAACAGCTGACCCCCAGTAGACATGGTGCAACAGGAGTAAAGGAGGAAGGTAGAATCTATAGAAAGATAGATAGATCCGGTCAATGAAAATTGTCTTGATAAGCTGATAGATTCAATATGCCTGGTGATAATAAATGGAACCTCTGATCACTTCCCATTAATGCTGAAGCTACAAAGGTTCCAAGAGAGGTTATCCAAACCGTTCAAGTTTTTCAATATGTGGACCTTATCACATAAGTTCAAGGGAACTGTACAGGCAGTTTGGTAAATTGAAAAGTTCCCGAACTTAACACAATTATTTGAGAGACTACAGATGCTGGAATCACCTCTGAAGAAATTGAACAAGGAAGAATTCTCTGCAATTGAGAAAAGGTCTGTGATGGCAAAAGATAAATGGGAAAGGGATCAAAAGGAGCTGGTAAATGATCTTGGATTAATTCAAAAGCAGGTAAAGGAGGCAGATAGCAGGATTGAAGCTATAAAATTGCAACAGGCTGAATATAGGTTTCTGAAGCAAAGGGCAAAAGTGGAGTGGTTAAATGAAGGAGAAAGGCCTACAAGCATGTTTTATACATTGCTTAAGATCGGAACATATTCTAACCATATGTCATACTACCAGATAGGGATAGAATGATACATGGAAGGAAGAATATTGAAGATCCTCTGGTACAATTCTTTCAGAGACATATGGAAAATGAGTTAAAGCCTGATATGAAAATCAATGCAGAGATGGTTAATAGGGTATTAGTTTTAACAGTCCAGCAGCAAGCCCAACTGATCAAACCAGTTTCAGACCGAGAGGTACTACAAGCCTTGAAAAGTATTAAATCCAGCAAAAGTCCAGGACATGATGGCTACTCCAGCCACTTTTTAAACAATTATTGGTGAAGGGGTAACCCGGGAAATACAAGGGTTCTTCAATGGTGACCAAATTTCTCTTAACTTCAGCAAGGCTATGATTAGCCTGATTCTAAAGACATCTCAGCCACAGGAACCATCTGACCATAGGCATATTTCTTGTTGTTCAATTATATGCAAGATGGTAACAAAAATACTATGTAACAGGTTGGGATGGTGATGCCTACTCTGGTATCAAATAAACAATTTGCTTTTGTCAAGGGAAGGAATATAGTTCACAACTTCATGTTGACATAGGAACTATTCCATAAGTACAACCATGGGGATTTGAAGCCTAGCTGCATGATCAAAATTGACATATTAAAGGCCTTTAACAGCCTTAATTGGGATTTTATGTTCCAATGGTTGAAGATGCTTAAGATCCCAGGCTTATTCCTGGAATGGATCAGAAACTGTGTCACTACATCTTCCTTCAGCCTCTCAATAAACGGAAATTTTTCCCCATCCTTTGATGGAAAAATGAGAGTTAAACAGGGGGATCCACTTTCCCCCTTACTATTTTTCCCCAGCATGGAATGCCTAACTAGAATGTTGGATCACTAATTCCAGTCAAGGAAAATTGGTTTTCATCAGAGATATCAGAAGGTGGAAGTTCACAGCTTACTCTTTACTGATGACCTGTTGATCTTTAGTGCTGCTGATCCAAAATCAAGAGAAGGTGTGAAAAATACCTTGATGAATTCCAAAAGACAACTGGATTAGCTGTGAATGATGACAAATCCTAGATTTTCTTCTCCAAAATGAATGAGGATGATAAGAGCTTGTTAATGAATGTACTACAGATTGCAAAGGGGGAATTCCCTTTGAAATACGTGGGGATGCCACTGAATTCAATCCAATGGAATGCAACAACATGTAGTATCATGTTAGATAAGATCACTGGGAGACTGATAAGTTGGGACTCCAGAAACTTTTCATATGCTGGAAGAGTGCAAAATGTAAACACAGTCCTCCTAAGTATCACAAGTTACTGGACTAGTGTCTTCAAGCTTCCTGAAAGAATACACAAAGATATTGTGGATCGGTACAAAAATTTCATCTGGGGGAGAGATAATGAAGAAAGAGGATTTACAGTAGTAGCTTAGGACACTATGAACAAATCAAAAGGAGCGGGAGGATGGGGTTTGAGAGATCCTTCTCTGTGGATTAAAGCTTCTCTGGGTACGCTCATTTGGGATTTTTTCCCCAAAAAGGACATACTGCTGGTGCAATAAGTCATGCATACTACGTAAAGGACCAGGATTTCAAGAAGTACAAGGGATCAGATTCATATAGCTGGGGGTAGAAAACAATCGCAAGGCTAAAGCTGCAAATATCTGATCAGCTAGATAGATGTGTTCAAACAAATGGCAAATTCAGCATCAGGGAGGCATACAATATTATGAAGGGAGGCAAGTAAAAAATATTATATGGCAAGACTAATATGGCACCCTAGAATTCAGCCTAAACCATGTACTTCATCTAGATGTTGTTAAAAGGAAGATTGGCCATTGTGGACAGATTGGTGAGGTTCAAGATCAGACTTGGAGGATCAGTGTGTACCTTCTGTCAAGTTAAATAAGAAGATGTTGTTTATATATTCATTAAACACCCCTTTACAGCATCCATACTGAAGCAACTAAATTTGGGAACAACTTGGAACTTGAGGGAACTGAAGAAGATACTTTACCAGCTCGTCATTAGGAGGAAATACAGCAGGCTGCAACTATATTCGACCACTCTTTATCAAGTATGGATTGAAAGGAACCAAATAATTTTTCAGGCTAAGGAGGAGAGGAAGAACCTCTTGATTGAAATGATTAATTCTGAGTGTAATTGGAAGAAAGATAGCTTAATTTAAGTTGTAATTCTGTTACTTTTGGTGGATAATCTCTGTTTGAAAAAAGCTAAGGGTGATGGCCTAAACTATGTCCAGGTTGATGATTGCTTTATAAAATATATATTTCCATAAAAAATCCTTATTGAAACATTATGTTGAAGCTTAATCGGTATTTGAAGAATCTCCTTTAGTTCTTCGACAAATAGATTCTTCAAAAATGTATCATCCTCTCTCGCATACCTACCCTTCTCGTGGTTAGTTCTAGATATTGCAAAGAGTCACCCAAGGTGAATTTTCCTTGCTTCATGTTGCTTAAGTACGAGTGTTTTTTTATCAAGTAAATGGTTGGAACTTGATTCAAATGAAGCTCAATCTTCAATCTTTCCCAAGTAGAAGGAAGTCTCTTCTATCAAATGCTCTAGATTCTTTGAAGTACACTTACTTGGATTTTGGATGGATTATGGTTGATTTGTGAAAGCCATTCTATGTTTAGTAAGACTGAAAGTAAGATTTGATTACATCTGAAATGGACCAAATTTGCCATTAACTTTCCCTATTACTCAGCCGAAGTTAGAAGATCCCAAGTCAAACCAAGACCTTTGATTGTTAAAGCTTTAGGATGAGTTCTTTTATAGCTTGAAGTTAATTTAAACCAACCTTTGTTTCGCCAATAAGTCACTTATTGATACTTTATGTTTAACCTTAATTAGTATTTTTACATTCTCTATTAGTTCTTTGATATACAAGTTCTTTATGAATGCATTATCCTCTCGTATACCAACCCTTCTCTCATGGTTAGTTCGAGATTGTGCGAATATTCATCTATGGTAGGATTTCATTGCTTATTATTTCTTAATTACGTATGAGTTTTTTCTACCAAGTACATGGTTAGAACAAGCTAAAAACAATGCCCGATGTTAGTTAATTTCCAATTGGCAATTGTAATCTCTTCCAGCAGGTGCACTTGATTCTTTGAACTTCACATTGATTTTTGTCCACTTCAGGTTTCAATTCTTTGTTCATTACAACTAAATGTAGGATCTGAATATGTCTGGGTTGGACCAAAGCTTCGTATCATAGCCCATCGTACTCTGCCAAAATTAGAAGATCCCCTATTTCAAATCTCGGCCTTTAATTTTTAAAGTTGTAGGATATGGACTTTTTCTTCCGAAAGGTACATTCAACCAACCTTAATTTCACCAAGAAATCTTTCATTGAAACATTATGTCATAGCTTAATCAGTATTTGAAGATTTTCCTTTAGTTCTTCGATAAACAGTTTCTTCAAAAATGCATCATCCTCTCTCGCATACCTACCCTTCTCATGTTTAGTTCAAGATATTTCAAATAGTAACCCCCTATGTGATTTCCTTTCTCCCTATTGTGTAAGTACGAGGGTTTTTTCATCAAGTAGGTGGTTGGAACTAGATACAAATGAATCTTAATCGTCAATTGTTCCCAAGTAGCAACAAGTCTCTTCCATCAAATGCTCTTGATTCTTTGAAGTACAATTACTTCGATTTCAGATGCATTGTGGTTGATTTGTGGTAGCCATTCTATAATCATTAAGACTAAAAGTAGGATTTGATTACGGCTAAAATGGACCATAGCTTCCCTTCACTTTCCTTATCACTCAACAGAAGTTAGAAGATCCCAAGTCGGAACAAGACCTTTGATTGTTAAATCTTTTGGATGGGTTATTTTTTGGCTTGAAGGTACTTTCAACCAACCTTTCTTTCACCAATAAGTCACTTATTAATACATTACGTTTAACCTTAATTAGTATTTGGAAATTCTCCATTAGTCCTTTGATATACAAGTTCTTTAGAAATGTATTATCCCCTCGCATACCAACCCTTCTGTCATGCTTAGTTCAATATATTGCGAATATTCATCCATGGTAGGATTTTCTTGCTTCTTATTGCTTGCTTATATACACGTGTTATTCTACCAAGTATGTGGTTGGAAAAAGATAAAAACAAAGCCCGATCTTAGTTTTTTCCAAGTTGCAATTGTAGTCTCTTCCAACAGGTGCTCCTGTTCTTTGAACTACACTTACCTGGATTTCACATTGATTTTTTTTTATTTGAGGTTGCCAGTCTTTGTTCATTACAACTAAAAGTAGAATGTGAATACATCTGGGTAGGACCAAAGCTTCCCATCATTGTTTCTCATACTCGGCCGAAATTAGAGGATTCTCCATGTCAAACCTAGGCCTTTGATTGTTAAAGTTGTAGGATGGGGACTTTTTCTTCCTAAAGATACGTTCAACCAACCTTGCTCTCACCAATAAATCCCTTATTGAAGCATTATATTTGAGCTTAATCAGTACTTGAAGATTTTCGTTAGTTCTTCGATAAATAGTTTCCTCAAAAATGCATGATCCTCTCTTGCATACCTTCCCTTCTCATGGTTAGTTCCAGATATGCAAATAGTCACCCATGGTGCAATTTAATTGCTTCATATTTCTTAATTACAAGTGTTTTTTATCAAGTATGTGGTTGGAACTCAATACAAACAAATCTCAGTCTTCAATGTTTTCCAAGTGGCAGTCAGTAGCTTCCATCAAATTCTCTAGATTTTTTAAGTACACTTACTTGGATTTTGAATGGATTGTGGTTGATTCGTGGCAGCTATTCTATGTTCATTAGCACTAAAAGTCGTATTTGATTACTTTTGAAATGGAAGAAAGCTTCCCTTTACTTTCCCTCTTACTCAGCTGAAGTTAGAAGATCCCGAGTCAAACCAGGACCTTTGAGTTAAAGCTTTAGGATGGTTTTTTTTCCAGCTTGAAGGTACTTTAAACTAACATTTCTTTCACCAATAAGTCACTTATTGATACATTATGTTTAACTTTAATCGGTATTTGTACATTCTTCATTACTCATTTTATACCAACCCTTCTCTCATGGTTTGTTTGAGATATTGCGAATATGCAACCATGGTAGGATTTCATTGTTTTTTATTGTTTGATTATGTTTGAGTGTTATTCAACAAGTTACAAGGTTGGAACAAGATAAAAATAAAGGCCGGTATTAATTATTTTTCATGTCGCACTTGTAGTCTCTTCCAGGAAGTGCTCTGATTATTTGAACTACACTTACTTGGATTTCACATTGATTTGAGGTTTCCATTCTTTGTTCATTACAACTAAAAGTAAAATTTTGAATACGTCTAGGTAGGACCAAAGCTTCCCATCATTGTCCCCCATACTCGGCCGAAATTAGAAGCCCACATGTCAAACCTAGGCCATTAATTGGTAAGGTTGTAGGATGGGGACTTTTTCTGCCTAAAGGTACATTCAACCAACCTTGCTTTCACCAATAAATCCGAATTGAAACATTATATTGAAGCTTAATTGGTATTTGAATATTCTCCTTTCGTCCTTCGATAAATAGTTTCTTAAAAAATGCAACATCCTCTCTCGCATACCTACCCTTCTCTTGGTTAGTTCCAGATATTTCTAATAGTTACCCACGGTGCGATTTCCATGCATTACATTTCTTAATTACAAGTGTTTTTTCATCAAGTACATGGCTGGAAATTGATACAAATAAAGCTCTTTCATCAAATGTTCTTGATTCTTTGAAGTTCACTTACTTGGATTTTAGATGGATTGTGTGGATGATTTGTGGCAGCCATTCTACGTTTATTAAGACTGAAATTCAGAATTGATTACGTCTGAATTAGACCAAAGCTTCCCTTCACTTTCCTTCTTACTTAGCCGAAGTTAGAAGATCCCAAGTCAAAACAAGACCTTTGATTGTTAAAGCTTTAGCATGGGTAATTTTTTGGCTTGAAGTTAATTTCAACCACCTTTATTTCACCAATAAGTCACTTATAGATACATTATATTTAACCTTAATCAGTATTTAGACATTCTTCATTAATCCTTTGATATACAAGTTCTTTATAAATGCATTATCCTCTCGAATACCAACCCTTCTCTGATTGTTAGTTCGAGATAAGGCGAATATTCATCCATGGTAGGATTTCCTTGCTTCTATTGCTTGCTTACATATGAGTGTTATTCTACAAAGTACAAGGTTGGAACAAGATAAAAACAAAGCCTGGTCTTAGTTCTTTTCCATGTAGCAATTGTAGTCTCTTCAAGCAGGTGCTTTTGATTCTGTGAACTACACTTACTTGGATTTCAAATTGATTTTTGTTGATTTGAAATTGCCTTCATTCATTATAACTAAAAGTAGGATATGAATACATTTGGGTAGGACCAAAGCTTCCCATTATTATCCCTCATACTCGGCCAAAATTAGAAGATATTCGTGTCGAGCCTAGTTCTTTGATTGTTAAAGTTGTAGGAAGGTGACTTTTTCTGCCAAGGTACACATTCAACCAACCTTTCTTTCACCAATGAATCCATCATTGAAACATTATGTTGAAGCTTAATTGGTATTTGAAGATTCCCTTTTAGATCCTCGATAAACAGTTTCTTCAAAAATGCATCATCCTGTCTTGCATACCTGCCATTCTCATGGTTAGTTCCAGATATTGGAAATAGTCACCCAAGGTGCGATTTCCTTGCTTCGTATTGATTAATTACGAGTGTTTTTTCATCAAGTATGTTGTTTGAACTTGATACAAATAAAGCTCGGTCTTCAATCTTTCCCAGGTAGCAGTCGGTCTCTTCATCAAATGCTCTAGATTCTTTGAAGTACACTTACTTGAATGGATTGTGGTTCATTTGTGGAAACCATTCTATGTTTATTAAAAATGAAAGTATGATTTTATTACATCTGAAATGGACCAAAGCTGCCTTTTGCTTTCTCTCTTACTCAGCCGAAGTTAGAAGATCCCGAGTCAAACCAAGACCTTTGATTGTTAAAGCTTTAAGATAGGTTCTTTTTCGGATTGAAGATACTTTTAACCCATATTTGTTTCACCAATAAGTCACTTACTGATACATTATGTTTAACCTTAATCGGTATTTAGACATTCTCTATTATTCCTTTGATATAAAAGTTCTTTAGAAATGCATTATACTCTCGTATACCAACCCTTATATCATGGTTAGTTCGAGACATTACGATTATTCATCCATGGTAGGATTTCATTGCTTATTATTTCTTTCTTATGTTCGAGTGTTATTCTACTATTTATGTGGTTGGAACAAGCTAAAAGAAAGCCCGGTATTAGTTTTTTTCCACGTAACAATGGAAGTCTGTTCCAGCAGGTGCACTTGATTCCTTGAACTACACTTACTTGGATTTCACATTCATTTTTGTTGATTTCAGGTTGCCATTTTTTGTTCATTACAACCCAAAGTAGAATTCAAATACATATGGGTTAGACCAAAGCTTCCCATCATTATCCCTCATACTTGGCCGAAAATAGACGATCCCCCTTGTCAAACCTAGGCCTTTGGTTGTTAAAGTTGTAGGATGGGGACTTTTTCTGCCTAAAGGAACATTCAACCAACTTTCCTCTCACCAATAAATACATTATTGAAACATTATGTTGAACCTTAATTGGTATTTGAAGATTCTTCTTTAGTATTTCAATAAACAGTTTCTTCAAAAATATATCATCCTCTATCGCATACCTACCCTTCTCATGGTTAGTTACAGATATTGTAAATAGTCACCCACGGTGCAATTTCCTGGCTTCATATTGCTTAAGTACGAGTGTTTTTTCATCAAGGAAATGGTTGGACCTTGATACACATGAAGCTCAGTCTTCAATCTTTCCCAAGTAGCAGGAAGTCGCACTAGTTTCCTTGAGGTACACTTACTTGGATTTTCGGATAGATTATGTTTGATTTATGGCCGGCTCTCTATGTTCATTAAGACTGAAAGTCAGATTTGATTATGTCTGAAATTGACCAAAGCTGCCCTTCACTTTCCTTCTTACTTAGCCGAAGTTAGAAGATCCCAAGTCTAACCAAGACCTTTGATTGTTAACGCTTTAGGATGGGTTCATTTTCGGCTTAAATGTACTTTAACCAATCTTTCTTTCACCAATAAATCCCCTATTGATACATTATGTTTAACCTTAATCAGTATTTGGACATTCTTCATTTGTCCTTTGATATACAAGTTTTTTAGAAATGCATTATCCTCTCGCATACTAACCCTTCTCTCATGGTTAGTTTGAGATATTACGAATATTCTTCCATGGTAGTATTTCATTTCTTCTTATTGCTTGCTTACATACGAGTGTTATTCTACCAAGTACATGGTTGGACCAAGTTAAAAACAAGGCCCGATCATAGTTCTTTTCCAGCTAGCAATTGTAGTCTCTTCCAGCAGGTGCACTTGATTCCTTGTACAACACATACTTGGATTTTACATTGATTTTTCTTGATTTGCGGTTGTCATTATTAGTTCAATACAAGTAAAAGTGTGATTTGAATACATCTAGGTTTGACAAAAGTTTCCCATCATTGTCTCTCATACTCGGCCGAAATTAGAAGATCCCCCTTGTCAAACCTAGGCCTTTGATTGTTAAACTTATTGTATGCGGACTTTTCCTACATAAAGGTACATTCACCCAACCATGCTTTCAACAACAAATCCCTCATTGAATCATTATGTTGAAGCTCAATCAGCATTTGAAGATTCTCCTTTAGTCCTTCGATGCACAGTTTCTTCAAAATGCATCATCCTATCTCGCGTTCCTACCCTTCTCATGGTTAGTTACACATATTGGAAATATTCACCCACGGTGCAATTTCATTGCTTTATATTGCTTAAGTAAGAGTATTTTTTCATCATGGAAGTGGTTGGACCTTGATACACATGAAGTTCAGTCTTTAATCTTTCCCAAGTAGTAGGCAGTCTCTTCCATCAAATGCACTAGTTTCTTTAAGGTACACTTACTTGGATTTTTGGATAGATTATGTTTGATTTGTGGCCGGCTCTCTATGTTCATTAAGACTAAAAGTCATATTTGATTACGTCTGAAAGTGACCAAAGCTACCCTTCACTTTCCCTCTTACTCAGCCGAAGTTAGAAGATCCCAAGTCTAACCAAGACCTTTGATTGTTAAAGTTTTAGGATGGGTTCTTTTTCGGCTTAAATGTACTTTAACCAATATTTCTTTCACCAATAAGTCCCCTATTGATACATTATGTTTAACCTTAATCAGTATTTGGACATTCTTCATTAGTCATATGATATACAAGTTCTTTAGAAATACATTATCCTCTCGCATACTAACCCTTCTCTCATGGTTAGTTCGAGATATTACGTATATTCTTCCATGGTAGTATTTCATTTCTTCTTATTGCTTGCTTACATACGTGTGTTATTATACCAATTACATGGTTTGACCAAGATAAAAACAACGCCCTATCATATTTCTTTTCCATCTAGCTATTGTA
>JAUOBV010033866.1:0-14276 GCA_032360425.1 Rubia occidens
AGCATATTTGATAATGTGAAATAATTTATAGTTATGTATGGTATTTTATAAATAATGTTAGAAATTAATATTTGTTTTCCTAGTGTGAACCAAACAATAACAAATGGAATGAGAAAGAATTTGAATCCCTTTCCACAATTGAACCAAACAAATTTTAAAAAATAGGGTTATTCCTTTCATTTTCTCTCCCTTTCCTGATTCCTTTCCCTTTCCCCGTTTGAACCAAACGGCCCCTAAGAAAGTAAGGAAACATGACCAATTATTATTGATAATACCATTTTCAGCCTTCCAGATGATGAATGGTTGATGACTACTGGGAACCTTTTGATTGAACATTCTGAGGGTTTGCTGGTGGTTGTCTCAAATCAACCACCACAACCAACATTGGAATCATTTCGTGGAGTTGCCGGGGATTCAACCATCCCTTGGCCAAAAAATACTTAGACAGGTTGTTCCACTATTTCTAGACCATGATGTTTTTGTTCCAAAAGAAAAGGTCCGAAAGCGGCGTGTAAAGCAAACTGTTATTAAACAGGTCAAACTTATGAGTGGTAAGGCTAAAGTCTTGGCTGAGCGTGAGAGCGATTTTGAGGGCAAAGGTATTATCACATTTTAATATTGTATTTTATTATATTATTGTTTATTAATTTGATACTATCAGTTTTAAATCTTTTTTGATGTTTCATATTTTTTTAAAGGAGGGTGCCTGTAATGTTCATGTTAGCCAAGTCATATCTGCTTCAGAAGGCAACTGGTAATGTTTCTACTTTTTTTTCTTCTGTTTACCAATATGGTTTGATGTTTCATATAATTCAGGTGAGGGCGTCTGTCATGTTTTAGCTGAGCCTGGAAAATTTGCTTGAAAGGGTAAAAATAGTTTTCCTTTATAATGCTTATTTTCTTATGTTTTACTTTTTGCTTCTTTCTATTTAGTAATATGATCTTGATATTTTATTTAATTTAGTTACGATTGTTAGCCTAGTTCCAGCTCTACAGATTCAAAAATCTGGCAAAAAGTTAACAGTAAGTTTTCTTGATAGTTTATTATATTTTTGCCTCCTTCTTGCTAATATTCTATGGTATTTCTTTAAATGTAACTGATAGTGCTCAAAAAGTTGCTGTTCAAATTGAGAAATCTTCTAAATCAGATTGTGATTTCTTTCCTCTTTGAAAAATTCTACTTTTGATTTGATGTATTTTTTATTTGACATTATTTGTTTTTTAATCTTATTTTTTTTGCTTTTTTGATTTTAATATATCTGTAGGTGTTGCTGCTGAAAATGTTTTTCCAGTTTGAAAGAAGCTTCAGTCAAAGCCTCATTTCAAATCTATGTTGAATGATGCTGGAGTTGCTAATCTTCTATCTGGTAATATTTTTAAGCCTCTCATTTTAAATTACTAATTCTCTTTATATTTTTGTGCTACACCTTTATTTTATTGCGTATTTATTCTTTCTGTTTTGCAGAGGAGATCTAGGAAATCTCACAAAATAGACATTAATACACTGAATACAAATATAATCTCCAAGTTAATTAACTACTCCCCATGAATAGATCCACGAAAAAAATTGAGTTAAATTCCATGGATCTTGGAAAATAAGACAAAGAAAAGAGAAGGAAAAGAGAAGAAGTACTCTAGAGGGAGAGAACTCTCCTATTCTTTCTGCATAGAGAGAGAAATAAAATTTACATCATGCTTGCTTAGTGAACCCCAGAAGACTAAAGACTCATATATATAAAAGTAGGGAATTGAGACTTGAAAAAGGTCCGAAATAGACCAAAAAACCCTAGTAGCCGCAACCGGCATCGCTTGTGGGATCTGGCACGGTCCGTGCCAGCCAAGTGCCCTTCGTGCTAGCGCGAGCTGCTCGGCCTGGCACGGCTCGTGGCCTCATGCTGGTGTGACTGGAGCTTCATTTTAATGCCTCTGAGTGCACATCTCATGTCATTTTACGCGGGCCGTCAGCTGGAACCTCGCTTTGCTCAGTAACATGGCACGTGACATGCCATTCTTCACACCCCATGGGCTTGTCTTTGCATTAGTGATTTGAAACAACGGACGCGCCCATACTTAGCCTTGTTTCTTGAAGTGGATCGAAGACATGGGACACATGCAGCAGAAGTTGGCACGGTCCGTGCCCGTGCTGGGTGACCTTCGTGCAGGCTTGGTTGGCCTCGTGCCAACCCTCATGCTAGCCTTGGCTGGTTCGTGCCGGTCGGTCTGTTGGCCGATTGATTTGTTTGCACCGCAACAAATGAACCACTTCTCCGATTTGAGAGTTCTTGTAGTCGATTTTACAATGCTGGAGAAGATGAATGCAACGATCCAACCCACAAAGGCCGATTATTCTCAGATTATTCCCAGAACTCTGTGCAACTCTCGGAATACAATTTCTTTGCTTCTTTGTCTCATTTTTGGCCTTCTTGAGCTTCAAATCCTCCTTTCCCGGGATCAATTCTTTCTACTACCAAGCTTGGAGTCCGTGACCTTCAATCTACCACTATCCTTGCAAATAGCCTTCGATATCTTCTACCACCATCGCGGATGGCCTTCTAAAAAAATGTTGAAAAAGTACTCACGAGCAACCTACTAATAAGATCACAAAGAAAGATCTAGGTTCCCGTGAATACAAAGAGTCCATTAGCTTCAATTAAGTATACAAAACTCAGGATTTAGACAAGAAAACCAATAATGACCATCTAAACCCTTTTTTGTGTAAACCTAACTAAAATTAGCAATTAACCAAAAAATATTATAATAAATGTGTTAAATGTATCGGTTAACACATGCATAAATGTGCACATCATTGCTTGATCGGTGCATTCTAGGAATAAAATGATGTCGTCAGTATACACTAGGTGAGAAATTTTCGGCGTAGCGTGACCCGCTCGGAATCCCCCTTGAGATGATAGATTGTTTATACTACTATGCAGCAGACTCGTAAGATACTACAAACACAATATGAAAAGATAAGGTGAAAGTGGGCCAGTATTTTCAAGCTCCCTGAGAGTATACACGAGGATATAGTAGAAATTTGCAGGAACTTCATTTGGGGGAAAGAAAAAGGTGAAAGAGGATTTACAGCAGTAGCCTGGGACACTATGTGCAGATCAAAAACTGAAGGGGGATGGGGTTTAAGAGATCCATCTCTGTGGAACAAAGCTGCTCTCTGTAGACTCATCTGGGATGTCTGCTCAAAGAAGGATATCCTTTGGGTGCAGTGGATACATGCCTACTACCTGAAAGGGCAAGACTTCAGAAAGTATAAAGGATCAGAAGGACATAGTTGGGGGTGAAGGACTATTACAAATCTGAAAATGAAGATGATTGACCAGCTGGACAGTTGTATCAAGAAGAATGGAAGATTTAGCATCAGGGAGACATACAACACTCAAAAGGGAGGAAGGCAAAATGATTACTTGGCATGACTCCTATGGCATTCAACACTGCAGCCTAAACATAGATACTTCATGTGGATGCTTTTCAAAGAAAGATTGGCTACGGTGGACAGGTTGATGAGATTTAACATCATTTCTGGAGGCTCATTATGTGTGTTCTGTACAAGTAACAGGGAGGATGATGCTCACTTATTTATCAAATTCCCTTTCATAATTTCTTTGCTCTAGCAACTGCATTTGGGGGTACCAAGGAATTTGAGAGAACTGAAGAAGAATCTTTATTAACTCATGATCCGGAAAAGATGGAGGAGATTGCACCTAAACTCCACTACTCTCTATGAGGTTTGGATTGAAAGAAACCATAGAATATTTCAGAAAAAGAGCAAAAGGAAGAACTCTTGAGTAAAAGGATTCTGGCTGAATGTGAATGGAGAAGCTGAACTAGTTGAGGGTTGTTATACCTTGCTTATCCGTGTTTTATGTTACCCTAGGAAATCTTAATCGGGGTTTAGTTTTATTTTGTATATTATGTAATGTTAAGGCTAAGGGTGATGGCCTAAACCTTGTTTGGTTGATGATTAGTAATATAATATTATTTCCATAAAAAAGGTGAAAGCGGGCAGCCATGCCTTAATAATCTTATTGGTTTGAAAATTTCCGATTGCCACCCTGAGATTTTAACCGCTATAGTGACTGATTGTACACACTGTAGGATGAGATTTATCTAGTTCTGTGGCAAGTCAATATGCTTTAGAGCTCTGTACAGAAAATTCCATGAGACTCTGTTATAAGCTTTTCTCATGTCTATTTTGACTGCTGCCAATCCTTTCCTCCATTTTTTTTAATGTAATGGATCATTTCATAAGACTCAAGAACATTCTCACCTATGTTTCTATCCTTCACAAAACCTGCCTAAACGAGATTCGTAAGGGATTTCATGACTTTAGCCAATCTAGCTGCTAGAACCTTCGCAATGAGCTTATACTTCACATTACAAAGCACAATAGGCCCGGAATTCTCAACTTGCTCTGGGGATTTTCTTTTAGGGATCATAATCAGTACTATTTGATTCCAATCTTTAGGCATCTACTTTGTTCCTGCTAGAATTGCTCAAATTTCCTCTGTTATCTTTGGCCCCACCGGCTTCCACTGGTGTCTAGAAAATCCTACTGGTATACCGTAATTTCTTGGAGATTTCCAAGGCTTCATATTCCGAATTGCTTGCCATATATCCTGACCTGTGTAAGGCCTGTTGATGATCATTTTTATTCCTCAATCAATGTGGCCGAATTTAATTGTAGCACCTGATCCATGGTTTCCTCATAGCCAATAGGTGGAAGATAGGTTTATGTCAATGTGTATAGTGATGCAAAGTGCTGCATGATTAGTGATTTGGCTTGGTGTAGATCAAATATCCACCCCCTATTTCCATCCTTGAGCTGAGAGATATCATTCGCCATAAATTTTCTCGTTGCCCATCTATGGAAAAAAAGACGTATTCTGATCTTTTAAGTTTCCCCATTGAATTCTAGCCCTTTGATGCTAATAATTCGATGATTTCGCAATCACATCTTGTATTCGAACCCGAGGCTTTCTACCTGTTGCAAGTGTGAAAATGTTTTCTTGTTCTGATGCAAGCTGTATCTGTGCTTGTTTTTTTTCCATCTTATTGGATAAAAACTCTATTTTTTGTTGCAAATTTCCATATGTTTGTTTACTCCATATGTGCAATATATGTAATGTATGTTTCAGCCTTTTTGAAGCCGATGGCCTGAATGTCGTAGAAAAAATGTCTTGTGTTTCAGTCTGAGTCTGATTCAAGATCTTCTAGACAATCTGATCCGAGACATTGCTATGAACACAAAATGCTTCATACCTTCTGTATTTTTTGGGTGGCTCTTTTAAAGGGAGAGTATCCACGATGACCGACCCGTGATTAGACTAAATAATTGGCAATGATTGTGTGACGACATTTGGAAATTATCTTATCCCTTTTTCATTTTCAAAAACCATGTTTAATCTCTGATATATGCATTCATTTCCTCGTCTCTTGTTTGTCCACGTAAACCACTGCCCCCTATTTGGTAATTCTTTGAGCGCTGAGAGGTGATAAGAGATATGATCATCTTAGAGATTTCTGTATGTTGAAACACTCGTCCTCTTAACTTATCTTTAGAGGAAATGATCTGATTAAAATATCCCAACAACACCGGTGGATATTCAGAACCCAAAAACTGCCCCTTTAGATAGTTCCAAAATTCTGCCCAATGTTCTAGTACACGGTGCCCATATAAAACACACATATACCAACCTCCTAAATTACCTACAAAATTAGCTAATACATAGTTACTACAAATATTCACAACTTATAAATTTACATAGTCGTTCCACATTACTGATAAACATCCCGCTGCACCTATTGTCGAGACGTGTCATCCATATTTATACCGTGTTGTCTGCTTCCGTTGTTTCATTTGTGCCGATTCCTCTTTTGTGAACAAATTGCTCAATAATATCACGATTATTATACGAGTAAGCTCATAATTGATAAATGGGTTGTGCATAGTCATGATATTATTGATTAGATTCAATATGTGAGAATAATAGACACATTTTGTAGATCCAATTATTCTCCCTCACAAACAAGATCAAGTTCTTCATAAAGCGCATGCAATTGTAACCGCTTTCCCACGTGGCCACTTGTTTTTTATGCTATTCGAACGGAAAAATTATTCACAAACACATAGTTAAGTACCTTATAGAAAAATCCTTATTTCATAATACAAATTTCAAGTTAATTGTAACATTGAGGGACTTCCACGTGCATCCTTTGTGCTTGGTAATCATGTGATTTGTCATCACCTTAGTAATTGCGAATAAAATAGTTTCCGAGGGTGTTTGATGTAATGGATCGTACCAGAACACCGTGTTTGATGGAAGAACGATGATGGCCACCATGCAATGTTTGCTACAAAAATGAAATCGTCATTAACTCAATACAATCCCATAATATTTAATGGAATCCAAACAAGAATAATGCAGTAAGTAGAGTTGACTCACCGCTCGTAATAATGTGTGATGTATGTGGAGTTTTCCTTTTGCACCGCAAGCTCAAATAGGCCAAACGCTCCTCCATCGTAACATGTCCATGTTGGATCTTTAATGGACAAATAACCACTATCAAACTTTTGAATTTGGAAATGGATTGTTCATGTAAGAGCCTACAAACATGGTTAGTCTTATGCATGGTTACAGCCTATAAACATGAAAGAGGTAAACACATTACTAATATTGATGATTCAAGTTAGTTTGATGCATTAATACTTACAAGGAATGTAGTTGCATCACGGGAGGCAACACATTATTGAAATTGAACAAGTCTTCCAAATCCTCCTTCCAGATAATAGGATTTACCTTGTACACAAAATACTCACGTTTTCCATGGGAATTTGTACAAACACGAGGAAGGGTGTGCCGTCACAATTGTGTGAATGTTCTTAAGGGAACCATCCTTCGAGGGATTCTATGGTGGTGGCTTCATTCTAGAAACACGAATTTTTGTTGGTTTAGTATCCCCACATGAATTGGGTAATTTTGCTGGGTTACTAATCCTTGTTTTGATCTACATGAAAACAACCTTAAAATTTATGTACGAAACATTTGTCTCAACTCACAAGTAATAGTATATCAATTATCATGTTATACCTTCTTTGTATGCCTGTTCTCCAAAATATCCACCAAACAAAGGGGCCATTCCACAAACATTCCCAACGTTTCGTCCACCATCTACAAGGGCTTTTGTGACATTCACCACCACATTATCATTCACGGTGGGCTTATGATGATGCACTCGTATAGATGTGTACACTTTACCTTTCTTCACGATGTGGTTCTCTTCATCAACACGTTCAACAAGTAGTATGCATAAGCAGTTATCCTACATAAGAAGACTTGCTAATTTAAAACATAGAATGAGATACATTTCCATATGAATAGTGTAATATATTTTTACACACACCTTCATGGTGCGTTGGGTGGTGATAATTATCGATCGAAGACAATGGGTGTTCACAAAGTTGGAGACACGGGTACATGCCCACTATCACACTTCAGGTGGTGATGTGTTGAGGTTGTCGGAGAAGAACCACGAGCGGGAGTTGACGGAGTTGTTTTTGAACTTGCAATGATTCTCTCCAAGTCAAGTGGCATTTTTGTCCCATTCGATTGTTACGAGACATAAGCCACTAGTTGGCTTAATGTGGATTTCAAAGCATCAATCTTTCTTTGTTGACTACTTGATGCAATATCAATCTTCGGTCATCGAGGTTTGACAAAGATGTTTCTATGTGTAGCGAGCATACCGACACCCCGTATCTGACCCAAATATTTTTTCTTGTTTAGTGAAACCCTCAGTATGCTCTTCTTTCCACCCTCTATGAACTCGCTGGACTCCTTTTTCATTTTAAGTCTTCCTATAAAATTACCAATAATCAATCTCATCTGCTCGAATTTTGTGTTGAATAAGCATTCATATCATATGAACTAAACCAAATGCAAAACTTACAAATTTTTTGGCAACTAACTCCGCATCTTCGGTGTGGAACATACCCTCCCTCTTCCCACACCCTTTGTATCCCTTTAGCCATTTTTCAAATCGGGAAATCTCATCGGGCATGGGATACTCTGTAGTATCCTTCGCTTCCTCTTCAATCATTCCAAGCTTCAATTTGTCATAGACTCTGGCCTCAAACATTTTCTTCATTATTATTCTTGTAGCTAGTGTAAAACCTCCACGATTCATTGTTGGCGTATCTTGTTTCCTCTTGCAAGCTCATTTTTCTAGCCCTTAGACCTGTAAAATGAGTAGACCGAAGGGTTCAAATTAAAAATCAACAATGTGAATTAACTTGGAAAGACAATTCCCCGATATTTGACCGACGTTGCAATTTAGTCTATAACGATATCGCATTGGTCGACTTGTCGATATGTAAAGTCATAGACATTCTTGGACAAAATCAGTGCTTGAACTTATTTTATCTACGAGGTCAAACACTAATCGATAGTACCGATATAAAGCCCGATTACTATAGTTCGACGTTGCATGTTCACCTAGTGTTACTCATTTTTATGGCAAGAATGGACCTTTACGATTCTAAATCACTAACAAGCATACAAAACATACACATTCGATAATACCAATGAAACTATACTCATCCATACGCATGTTTCTCCCACAATAAAATGCATACATATAATTGAAAACATGTACCCATTGTGTTTATACTTTTAAGCATGTTAATGTAAATTCCTTATCGATTATTTATCTGCTAGTTTACTTGCAACAAAACCCTTCCAACTAGATTCACTTATGAAGGGATGCTTAATTATTGGGTTGCGATTCTTCTTCCTTTTGAACACGTAATCCCTTGCTAATTTAGTTTTGAAATCTCTCCATCTTTCACCAAAGCGCCGTATGGACCTCTTTTTCAATATTTCCATATCATCACATTCAATCTCGAAGGCATAATGCATGGCTCTCTATAGTTTGGACTTGTAAGAATTGTCAACACGAGGCCATGACTCGTATAAGAAGATATCTACCTTTGTCCTACCAATCAAACCTATATAACTAGACCACGAATGTCTTTTCTAGCTTATGGCATTCCCGATGTGATCAAACTTCATAGGAAATTTCTTGCCTTTCTCCACCATGTCAATCAATTTCTTGCAAATTACCCTACCTCGACCTTGCTATGTCTTTTCGAGGCATTAAAATCCCCTGTTTCTTTGGGTCGTTTCCTTTTATCGGGGTTAACAAGAACACATAAAAAGTTTCCACTTATCTGGGTTAACAAGAAAACATACAAAATTTACATTCCTACATTTATAATGGAAATTAAATAAACACTAAGGTTTTCATGAGATTGATCTTCACCACAAGAAAATGGTGGAATTGAATGTTATCTCCATATCAAATAACCTACATGAAGAAGTTACCTCATGTTGTACACCATATACACATAGAAAAATTACATCTTTAATGAAACCATAGCACCCCACATGTATATATAGTCTACAATGTACAAGAAAGTAAATAAAAAGTAAGGCACATAGCAATAACATCCCAAGGAATGTAGGCACCCTAACATTACGATCATCAAGTTGAAAGGATGGAAACTTACCAATATTTATATTCATGGAATCCCTTCCCATTATGGCCACTTGCTTTTCCCTAAGCTTCTTCATTTGTGAATATGTTAGAGGTGGATCTGGGTGTGTTTGTTTTTTGATTTGTTGGAGGGTAAAGGAAATGTTGATGAAGAACTTTGGGGTCCTTGAAGGTGGAGGGCACTATTTTGGGAAATAAATGTGTTTTAAAAAACTTTTGATTTTTTTACCAAGTATGGTGCATAAAGCTATTCTCTGCCAGCACTTCGATGTTGCACGTGTTATGCAAAATGTCGGTTACATGTAATTTAGGTCTACCTTAGGATCAAAATCGGCCCAACAGGCCTGTTTCATATGAATGTACGACATTGTAGATATGTCGCTCTAACCTCGGAACATAAGATAAACCTCACAATTTTGGTAATGCCAAATATTTATTGGCATGTTAGGTGTCTGTCCATGGACCTAATGAGCCATTCCCCTTGAATGATCGACGTCGCCTACTATCCGGTCTGCACTCGCTAAGTAAGAGACATCATGCGATTTCAGATTCAAGGTTTTTATTCATTTTTTAAATCTGCCATGAGGACAAAAACATCAAATTTTATTAGTTACATAGTGTTTCCATTTTCAACCTACTAGTTTACAACACTAATACGCGTGTCACTGTTTGAACATTGCCTTTTGGACAGTTATAATTGTTAAAGCCATGTAAATTTCTTACCGATGTAATTTGATGCCAAAGCCTATGATGATGTATTGATTACATACTCCTTTGTTTACACGGTCATGATCATTATCTTGAATAAGTAAGTTATCAAGATGGATGAGGGTTTGGCAGTAACTCATTCAATGGCTAAGTTAGCTGGAGGTTAGTGAATACGTTAAGTGTTCTTATTCTAAGCATCACTAAATCAGATTTTTTTTAACAAAATAAGGTTTCCTATTTAAAAATAGTAATAGCCTTCCACACTTGACTAGTGTATGTTAGACACTATCCAGTTACACAGCTAAGACTATTGCAAGCCAGTAGCGCAATATCAGCTCTTTTAATTACACAATGGTTTAGGGTTTCACAATATCCCGTTCTACTGCGAATATGGTTTAAGGAAAGACATGATAGCCAATCACATACGAGTCCTACCTATGAAGCAGGGTCATTGATTACAAAGTGTTTTACTATGAACCCCATGAATGACCAACCTTACTACATGTGTGAGGGTTTTACAATTACCCATCCAAAAGTTAAGATTGGTTTTGCCTATTCTTAGGTGATGTCATTCGATGGCCTATTGAATCAATTTTAAGCAATTACTTCATTTTATTTTATTTTAGGAGGATGAAGGGTGAAGGAGGTCAGAGCAATGCGACCCAAAGATGCGGAACAGTTTCGCTAGGATGTTTTCCTAGAGCCATTCAAACGTTCGATAATGGTGAGGTTGATTTTCCTTGATAAGCCAACCTACGAGATGGAGTTCAAGGAGTTCTACTCCAATTTCACTCGTCTAACCAACACGAACTACCAAACAAGAGTGAACGACGTGACCATGGTGCTGGCGTCGAAGGTGATCAACTATGCGATTGGTTGAATCACTGGAGGAGATGATCGGTAGGAGGTTGTGACAATGCAAGTATACTGCAGGTACTCATGGACTCCTATAGACAATGAGTATGATTCGATAGAAGTCCTCGACCCACACCGTATGGTCATTAAGTACTTCAAGATTAAGGTGGGCAATTGGTTCATCACACCGAGGTCCATCAAGATTGATGTACTGGAAATTGAGGAGAGGATAATGTATAACATCATTGTACAAATTCTTGTACCATTCGTACATTCTTCTGTGTGCACTATCAATGGTACCGTTTTGTACTACCACATCATTGAGAAGAAGATAGTCAACCTTGATTACACCATCATCAACGAGATGTACATGGTGTCCCTCCCTCTGAAGAGTCGCACCATACTCTATGGATAATTCATCACTGCCCTATTGGAGAAGAAAAATGTGAAGATCAAATCAACTGTTAAGATCCAGCCAAGGTACTATGATGGGAACTACTTCGACAAGAAGCATTGGCATTGGGAGGCGGAGATGTGGATTGATTGCAACGTTCCCAAGGGAAATCTTGATGTGTCTGCCTAGTTCAGTCCCGAGGGTACTCCATCGACACCCACAACAACACATTCTCAAGCCGCCACTCCTGTCCCTTGATCGGGTAAGAAATTTCTTTTATTTCCATGTCATTCCAACTGTTTTTTTTAAATTGTTACCTTTTATGACATTAACGATCCTTTAATTTTTCATATAAATGACCGAAGCGCAGCGCATGGGCCATAATCATAAAGGACTTGGTAGAGAGAAAGGCTCTGGCGTATCGCATGAAATGACATGTGTGCCAGGTGATGACTGAGTAGGTGGACTTGAAGGGAATGTTTTCCAGTGCTATTAACGCACCTTGTGTGAACCCCAAGATGGCTGAACCTGATCATGAAGAACACCCTGATGAGAAAGAGGGCTCAGAGAATGAGGAAGAGATCCCGGTGTATGAGGAAAAATACCTAGGGGATAAGGATGATGGGCTATCCAACAATGAAGATGAAACAGACTCCAGCGGTGATGAGACCGAGACTAAGTCTCCGGGAGATGGAAGGAAGATTTTAAAAAAGTTATCTGACTATGGCAATTCATCGGAAGAAGATGATATCAACCCTCTCCTGTCACCCCTCAATTGATGGGCTTGTATTGAAATGATGATTGTGTGTTAATTAGTATTTGTATTGAGATTCTATGAATTTTCCCCCTTTCGTGATATTGCATGATGTGATATGGATTCTATGTTAGTATTTCTGTTTTATGGATTCTATGTTAGTATTTCTGTTTTATGGATTCTATGTTAGTACTTGTGATATGGATTCTATGTTAGTATTTGTGTTAATGGTTTTATTAGAATAGAAAATAGGTGTTTGGATGTTGTGACCCTTTGACGGATCATTCCATATTATGGTCGAATAGGTTTAGAAGTGATGATGTTGAAGGAAAACTGAACATATGCGACGTCGCACTATAGTTTCACATCCTAAGATTGGTTAGACAAAGAGGTTACCAACATTCTAGTGACATCGCATGAATTAATTGATTTAAACTGATTTAGGCACTGACTTTGACTAATGGGCAGCTGCAAAGTTTCCGTGACCAATTATTTCAGACCGAATCAGTCACCCACTACTAGTGTGACATCGAAACCTTTGTTTCATCAGCATTCTATTCAATTTTCATACCTCGACTTGACATATACGAAGTTGCATACGACATGATGTCCAAAATCGATTTGTCCACTGACATGTTTGCGATGTCGATTATTAATTCTCCCAACACAATCAATGCTTCATGTTTTGGGATATTAAGGATTGACATTGGATTAACCAATTACATTAAAACAATGATAGCCCCTTAAACATTGAACAAGGTTATTTAAAATGATGTCTAAACCCAAACTATGTCTTCTTCTTCCACTTCTTTGATTTGGGGTGCCTCTCTATCCACACACCTTCTTCATGGTCTCTTCTCAAAGCTTGCTCCACCATAAATAGCTCATCCTGACCAACATTACTTGTGCTGGGTGGAGTGTGTGGAATAATATAGGACAGTGAAGATGGACAGTAATCTCCCACAAATTGACTTTTACCATGAATGAACACTGATTTGCTAGAATCACTAGTATCAACAACATAAAACACCTATGTAGCCTGGGAAGCAAGGATGTAAGGATCACCACTAGAATGAGTCCTGGTCAAATCAACAACTACAAAACCTAGGTCATCAACCGATACACTGACATTGTTATCAACCCCCTTGAATTTGAAAAGTGGTACCCTGAAACTTTTGTAGACGAGTTCCCATATTTTTAAAATCAAGTTATAGAATCCTTCCCGCTGCTCACATGCAAAGCTTCCGCACCTAAGCTAACACCACTATTCTTTGTAGCAGTGTGTATGTCCCATTCAAGGGTTGAGAAGGTAAACCCATTCATGTTATAGCCCGTGAACAAAATCACAATTATAGAAGGAATTAAGGCTAACCAATTCATGTTGTCACCATGTCTCCGAATACTATATGGCGTAACCAATCAATGAAAGTGTGATTTTGTTCAGCATGTACTTGCTTCTCCGACCAAGCGGGGTGACGCTCTTTGATAGAGGCCATGCAAATATCCACATACGGGCGAACCATATCTGAGTTTCGTAAAACGTATAAGTGTGCTTTCATCAACTCTTGATTTTTCAAACCACATCTGAGATTGAATTTTCAAATAACCCTTAAATATCTTCATATACCTCTCGAAGGGATACATCCATCAAAGATAAACAAGACCACATATCAATATTTCCCATACAAAATGAATAAAAAAGTACACCATGACGTCAAAGAATGAAAGAGGAAAATACACCTCTAACTCGCACACCACAATTACTATTTAATGAAGTTAGTTACAAAATATTGATGTTCCTCACTTGTTCAATCATTGTCAAAACAATGGGTTTTATCCACAGACATTTCTGCGGTACAAAAATAAGTACACATTGTTTAGGATCATATCTTAGGTACATGTACATACACTTACGTTCATTCAATTATTGGATTCATCACATATGCATATTGATTAGAGTAACATATATATATATATATATATATGTATGCGTGTCAA
>JAUOBV010033970.1:0-14276 GCA_032360425.1 Rubia occidens
TAGAATGTTAAACGTGAGGTAGCGCGAGTCTCGGCTGTCGAGAATGAGACAGTACCAGTCTCGATTGTTGAGTATGATACATAGCAGGTCTCAAGTGGACCTAATATGGCGCCTGTCGAGGCTTCTCAAGCTGATGTGGCAGGGTTCTCGAGGCAACCAAAGGTTAATTTGGAGCCTGGTGTCAGGAACACAGGCTATGAGCAGACCGTTCCAGGTGATTCACATGATTGGAGAGATGGAGTTTCATAAAAGCCTCATATGATTCTTATATCGAGACTTATGAGCGGACTATTCAGGCGAATAGGGATATGG
This sequence comes from Rubia occidens, assembly GCA_032360425.1. NCBI lineage: Eukaryota > Viridiplantae > Streptophyta > Magnoliopsida > Gentianales > Rubiaceae > Rubia > Rubia occidens. The sequence goes on from JAUOBV010033970.1 coordinate 313, forward strand.
GAGCGGTCGGCTAGCAGCCGGGTTTGGCACAAGTTGCGCAAATGGTAGCAGCGAAAGGATATCAGATTACTCTCCCTTCAACGCCAATGGGTATATCGAGGGTTATTGCACCCTCTGCGGCCATGAAGATGCCAATGAGGTCTGTGTCTCAACCCATGTTAGCATTCCCTTATCCTGGATATGCGGGTGTGGTGCACCAACCACGACCTCAACCATAATTCCCAGATCATTCTCAAGGGATAGTGTATTCAATGCCTTCTTTGATACTGGTAGTCCCAACAATTGCTTTTCCAAAAGTTAAACTAGATACAGATTGGTGTCTTTCCTGAGGATTCAGGGATATGGTACCGTAGGATTACAAAATCTCATGGTCAGTCAAGGACCTTACAGTCTTTATTGGCAACCTCTAATGCATTTGGGGGACATAGGGCCCAGGGTACACTCTGGTTATATGGGTTCTCGGTCCATGTATCAAGTGCCATATGGAGAAACTAATCGAGGGTTCAACCCCCTAGAATCCACAAGGGTTGGCGAGAGATACTGGAAATTTGTTTAAAGAGTTGGATAGATTAATTGGGCCGATAGGGCAGGCAATAAGTTCCTCTTTTAGTCCAATGATAACTGCAGTTCGATGGCCAATGGATGTAAAACCTCCCGAGGGGCTTCCTACCTATAAGCGGGATTTGAATCCTCGAAAGTTCATTCAGACATTCCTAAGTCTCATGAATTAGAGAGATTTTGAGGATGATTTGATATGCAAGCTTGTGGGGAGTTACCTTTGAGGGAACGCCCAAGAATGGTTTAATAAATTACCAAAGGGTTCTTTACATTCCTATTGAGGTTTTAGTGGGGCTATTTTGAGTCCATATGCTCAGAAAGAGAAGTTCCTTAAGACTTTTCTAGATTTTTACTAGACTAAACAGAAGTCAAGAGAGACTACGAAGACGTTCTATCACCAGTATGTTGATGAAAGTCTGGGAGTAGCGAAAACCACAAAAAATGAGGTGATTCAAGGGTATCTGCTAGGAATGCAGAATTTAAAATTTAAGTACCAACACCCCTCAAACCTTACAAAAGCTTTAGGAGATAGTGGAGCAGTATTCGAAGGTTCAGGAAGCTGCCAAGAGGAAGAAAGAAAGCTTGATTGATAAACAAGGGAAGACTAATGACATCCATGGAAAGAGGCATGTTGAAACGACTAGGCCAATCTTTGAGAGATATACACCTATGCCTAGGTCCCCAACGCAAACTTTGAGTATACATTGAGGCTTATTTAGGCCACATCCACCCATGAGGGATTCGAATAGAGCAACGGAAGCTAGGCAAGTCTGGAATAGCAACTGTGACCCCCATAAACATTATGGATACGATACAAATGATTGTCATCATCTGAAGATGGAGATTGAAAGGTGTTCTAGGGAAGGTTGATTACAAGGCTTGGGAACTCAGAGATCGAGGAGGGCCTCTGAGGCCAAAGAAAGATCGATAAACTTGGCAACCGTATCGAAGGGGCTAGCAGAACAATTGAGGTAGGATTAATAGATGTCCTTGAGATCCCAGCCAGGGAAGAAAGGATGTGGGACATCGTAATAAACCTGAGGGGAATCAGAAAAATAGGAAGGTGGAAAACCTGGTGATTCATAGGGTGATCAACGTTATTAATGGTATCGTTGGTGAAATATCTTCGAACGCGACAATAAAGACTCACACACATCACGTCCTTGCTGGAGAGCCCCGGCATAAGCAATTATAAGCAGATGAGACTATAATATTTTGAGAAGCAAATGCAATCCCTAACCAGACCCCACATTTTGAGAAGAAAAAAGGGTGTTTATAGATGATGGGAGGGTGTCGAAGTGAAGTTTGCACACTGCTTTGGTCAACTAGATATATGCTATAACAACTTTAAAAAGTCTGCTTCGTCGTTGTCAGGATTCACGGGTAAACTTATGTTTCCATTGGGGAAAATCACTTTATCGATGTGGGTAGCTTATGGAGAAAAGGTAGTGACAATAGATTATACATTTGCAGTTATTGATCCCTACTAAGCATATAATGTTACTCTTGGCCATCTGTGGATGTGTCATACTCGAGATGTATAGTCCCCGTATCACTTAATGATGAAGTTCCCAACTGAAAAATGAATAGCAGCCATTCGAGGAGACCAGGTGGTAGCAAAGAGTTGTAATCTTACAGCAGTGAAAGATGGCCTCAGTACATAGGGAAGTGGGTCCTGCTGATATAGAATTGTTTGCTATTCGAGATCTAGGCACAATGGCTGTTGGGAAGTTGATGTCGGACGATGTAAGGGAGAAGTTAAAATTCTTACTCAATGGGTATAGTGACGTGTTTTCATGGAATACTTCTGACCTTAAGGGAGTGTCTTCGAAATTGGAAGTGCATATGCTGAACATCGACCCATCGATAAGGCCAGTGAAGCAGAAGAGAAGAGTGTTTGCTCCAGAAAGAGCAGAGGCAATCAGAGTGGAAGTGGAAAAATTAGTGGAAAAATTGCTTAAAGTGAAAGTTATCGAGGAGGTGTATTATCATGAATGAATAGCTAATCCGGTAAAAGTCCCAAAGCATGACGGTACCTGGATAATTTGTATTGACTTTACCAATTTGAAAAAATGTTTCCTGAAGGACAGCTATCAATTTTCAACCATTGACAAGTTGGTAGAAACTATAGCTAGGTATCAGGTGTTGGCTTTCTTTGATATCCACAAGGAGTATCAATATATTTTAATGGTTGAATAAGATAAGGAAAAAACTTCATTCATCACGGATGTAGGAACATTTTGTTACAAGAAGATGTTTTTTGGGCTTAGGAATGGTGCGACTTACCAGCGGTTAGTAGATAAGCTGTTCAAAAAATAAATTGGTAGAAACATGGAAATATACGTAGATGATATGGTTGTGAAGAGCTGAATTCATGAGCAGTTTCTGGAGGATTAGAAAGAAACATTCGATAAGCTACGACAGTCGAATCTAAAGCTCAATCCAGCTAAATGTGTGATCGGGGTAAGAGTTGGGAAATTCTTGCGATTCATGGTGTCAAAGAGGGGGTATATATGTTAATCCTGAGAAAGTTAAAGCCCTGATGAACATGAAGTCTCCACAAACGATTAAGGATGTCTAGAAACTAACTGGATCTTTGGCAGCTCTAGGCCGATTTCTAGCAAAGGGTGCAGAGAAACACTTGCCTTTATTTCATGTGCTAATAAAGGTGAAGAAGTTTGAATGGACTGAGGAGTGCAAGGAGGCATTTAAGGAGTTGAAAGAGCACCTTCAAAGGTTACCAATTTATAAAACCTGAAAGAAATGAGGTGTTGTACCTTTACATATCCATATCACCTACGGCTATTAGCGCAGTATTGGTGAAAGAAAAAGAAAGGTAGCAACATCTATTGTATTTCATGAGTCGGGATCCGCAAGGACAAGAGACGAGGTACACAGCTCTCGAAAGATTAATTCTAGCCTTGGTTCATACAGCCTAAAGATTGCACCTTTATTTTCAAGGGCATACGATAGTGGTGCTCATAAACTACTCGATTCGGAAAATACTTCTAAAGCCAGAGGCCTCAGGTAGAATGATGAGCGGGCAGTAGAATTGGGGGAGCATGACATACTATTTCAACCAAGAGCTGCGATCAAGGATCAAGCCCTTACAGATTTTATAGTGGAGACTACTGAGCCTATAGAGTTGGATGGAGTGCAAAGTGAGAAAGTCTGGTAGTTGTATGTTGATGGTTATTCCCATTTGAGAGGCCAGTGGGGCAAGAGTGTTGCTCACTAGTCCCGAAGGTGTCAATTACCCATACGCATTGCACTTTGAATTTAAAGCCACAAATAATGAAGCAGAATATGAATCCTTAGTCAGTAGTTTTCATTTGGCAAAAGAACTTGAAGCATAAAATTTTGAGGTGTTCAGTGACTCACAAATTGTGGTTCAGCGGGTAAAAGGGGAATATGAGGCTAGAGAGCGTAGTTTGCAACTGTATTTGGAGGTGGTGAGACCCCTAGTGAATGGATTTCGAACATGTACTCTAACACAAGTCTGAGGGAAAAGAATTATAAAGCAGGTGCTATGAGCAAGCTTGTTTTCCCTGACCTTAGAATTCAGTCGCAAAAATAGTTGATGATGGAGACACTAAATAAACATAGTTTCGAGGAGCATGTAGTGATGATCCTAGAGGAGGAAGATTTATGGATGACACCTATCGTCAACTATCTTCGAGAGGGAATTCTGCCCGAAGGATCCGTTGAAGTGTGAAAGATAAGATTGAAAGCTCTGAAATATGTGTTGCACGATGAAGTTTTATTTCAGTGAGGTTATCTTCAACCACTTCTTCGATGTGTTACTCTTTTCGCAGGTGACTACTTAATCAAGGAAGTACATGAAGGAATATGTGGAAGCCATCAGAGGGCTAGATCTATGGCAAGAAGATTTATGCAAGCAAGATATTATTGGCATGTGGTGTTTGATGATGCTAACGGGTATATCTAAGCTTGCCATCAATGCCAGAAACACGCACCTTTGACCTATGTTCCTCAGAAGGAAATGGTGACATAGCTCCTGGCTATTTGATAAGTGGGCAATTGATCTCGTAGGGCCATTCCAGAGGCATCAGGTCGATTTAGATATTTCATTGTGGTCATCGACTACTTTACAAAGTGGGTGGAGGCGGAGCCATTGACAAATATGAAGGGGAAATCGATGATTTCCTTTTGTTGGAAGAACATTATCTACCATTTTGGCATTACCAAAAACCATAATAATGGATAATAGGATGCAGTTTGTACATGACCCATTCAAAAAATAGTGCAAGGAGTACAAAATGCAATAGAGGGTTACGTCGGTATATCATCCTCAAGCGAATGGTCAAGTGGAAATCACCAATCGTACCCTCGTTAACAGAATTTGGGCAAGGCTCGAGAGATCTGAGAGGAATTGGATAGGTGAACTACCTAGTATCCTATGGGCTTATCGAACATCTGAATCATCCACAACTGAAGAAACAACATATAGTTTTGTTTAAGGTTCTGAAGCGGTTATTCTTGTGGAAATCGGGATATCGAGTCCAAGAGTGATTGCGGATTTGGAGAAAGAAAATGAAAATAATCGTCGCATAGACCTCGAATTGGTGAAGGAGAAACGAGAGTTGGCATCCCTGCATGAATCAAAGGTGAAAGAAAAAAATTAAGCGGTAGTATGACCGGATGGTTCAGAAATTGCAGTTCAGACAAGGAGATCTTGTTATGAGGAAAAATGAAAAAAAAAGTCAGCCAGAGCCCGATGGGAAATTAGCAACAAACTGGGAAGGACATATAAGGTGATCGAAGCATATCATGGAGGTAGTTATACACTCAAAAGTATGAATGGGGATCGAATTCCAAGGCGATGGAATGTCGTAAACTTGTGGAAGTATCATCAGCTTTAGAAGACTTGGCCTTGGTGTGTATGGTGTATGTTGAAACTCTGCACCTAGGGAAATTTATGATGTATGTCTAAGCACTGCATCGAAAGTTAAAGTTGTACGGTGTATGTGGAAACGCTGCACCTAGTGAGATTTTCATGATGTATGTTGAAACGCTGCATCAAATAATTGTTATGGTGTATGTCGGAACGCTGCACCCAGTGTTTTGCATGATGTATGTTGAAATGCTGCATCGAATGATTGTCATGGTGTATGTCGAAACACTGCACCTTGTGATTTATATGATATGTTGAAATGGCGCATTGAATGGTTGTTATGATGTATGTTTAAAATGTTGCATCAAAGTTTAAATTTATAGCATAAATACTAAAATATCATTCCCAAAGTTGATTAAATGAGACTTGTGCATTAAATCATTACGGTTATTTCTACTTATATAATGAAACATCGGGGTTGATGGTTAATATCGATTGATTGAACAATTGATACAATAAATGCTATTTCTAAGGAGCTAATTTCTTTATACTTTCCTCAATCTCCTCGACCTTGATACCCATGGCTCGACTCAGATCGCGAATCCTTTCCTCTTCTGGATAATCGAATTATTCTTGATGGGTTTGATAGCAGAGTTGCTGGGAGGATGCATCATCAGGCCTAGGAGATTCATTAGAAATAATTAAAGACCCATCATACTTGCGTGTACTCTTATGCTTAGACTTCCCATGATTTTTTCTTCTGCGTGATTTTCGAGGATCTGTGGTCTTCTCCCTCGAGCTAGTAATATTTTCTTTCGAGCTAGTAGTCTTCTTCTTCGAGTTAGAAGTCATCACATGTAAGCCAGTAGACCTCGCCCTTGAGCTATATCGTACACTTGTGGAAATTCTTTCAGCCAACCAGAAATTTCATCAAATTCTTTCCTTTCGTAAGAAGTTCCTTTAATGAGTACTTGGTGTCCTTTTACCTAATTGTCAGTAGCTTGGATGAGAAATCCTGAAATATACCTGATAAGTATTGGGCGTAGAAATCTGTGGTATAATCCATGAGCTCCGAGGCTATCCTAATAAAAAGTTTTAATAGTAGATTTCAACTCTTTAATCTCTGCTTCTAAGAAGGAGCTCCCATCAGATGATCTAGGATCTGCATTAGGTAACTCAACATTGGCACACAGTGAGAGCGCAAAATTTAGCCCTTTGTATTCCTCCAGCAACCTAGAATTCTCATCAGACAGGGCGTGACATAACTTAGAATTCTCAGCAAGTGTTGGGAAAGCTCCTCATTCTGTTTGAGGGTAATATGATGCTCTTTCATAGCTTCGGTGACTTGAACTCTAAACCTGCTGGTCTCACCCATATAATACTCGAACCGAGAATGAGAAACTGGGAGTTTCCTGGCATCTGATAAACATCGAGATAACGATCCAAATTGGCTGATAATATCATTGACATATTCCTGGTGACTCTTTTCGAGGGGGTCACAGTCTTCTTCAACTATGTTGAGTGTTATCGCCTTGTTTCCATCCCATTTCCCTCCCAGTTAATTAGGATACTTGGAAAGGAAGGGTAAGCACCACTATGCCATAACTCCAGTTTAGCATGTGCTTTGACAAGCCTAGCATAGCTTTCATCAAATTTACCATAGTGGCATCCAGTTCCTTTTTAGCCTTGGAAAGTTCCTTCCTCACCTCCAAGCACTACGATCATCAATAGAGAGATTATCAAAACATGAGGATTGAAAAATTAAATATGTTTCATTAATTCATAAAGAGCAAAAGATCAATTCATGAAAAAATATAGATACACAAGAATAAAAATCATAAATTCCCTACTCTATCCTTCAGCTCAGCATCGGCCTCAGTATTCTCAGTCTCCTCCTACTCAGGTCCCCCCACCCCGCAGTTTCTTCCTTAGATGCCTCAACTTCTGGATTAGCTGGTATAGCCAAAACAGGGATGAAGTCACAGTCAATCTAGTCGAGTTTCATAGCAGTCAGGTACTTCTTTGACTCCTTGATAAAATAGAGGAGTTAAGGCATCAAACCACCATTCATGGTGGTTTCCTTCCATTTTGCTAGCAGTTACTCATCTGCAGAGGGCTTTGGGAGCTTGGCCAGCATATCAACGCACTCCTGGGGTAACTTGAAAGTGACATCGGCCACCACCTTGTTGCATCCTATCTTCTTAGAAATATTTAACAACTCAATGAATAATCCCTTGAACTCGGAATTCTTAACCACTTTGTTGGTATAAGACTCGAGGTGGTAATATTGAGCGATAGGACTAAGTTTTTGCTGCAGCCATAGTTTCCGATTCATCAAATCCTTAGAGTTTTTTACTCATCTTCGAGAGCTTTTTTCAGCCGCTCTATCTCAGTGTTAGCAACAGAAAGTTTCTCCCGAAAGTCATGGCACTCGACCTCATGCTTATTGCGCAGAACTTGCACAATAGACTTGACAGGAGCCTTCAACATGGGAAAAAAGTTGACTGGAGGAAGAGTGGAATGCCTCAGAAACCTGATCAATACCAAAATGTGATACTTACTATATATGGTTCTTTTAAATAATTAGTGTAAATGTCTGGCTGAAGGAATAATTCTGACATAAATCTCCTAAGAAATCTAAGGATAAAGAAGGAGCCACAACACTCTGTTAGGTGTGAGGAATGAAAACAGTGTTAGCATCCACCCTAGGCCTTTTGGAAGAAGGACCTGGCCCAGATATTTTCTTCTCCGAAGGATGAGAGACTTCAGCAGGGGTCTCTCAAGGAGTCTTGCCAGTAGCTGTCGTTGAGGAGACAGCTTTGACTTGGGGCGTAGCTTGGGTTCCTTCTTCAGATAATTAAGGATATTCACTGAAAAACAAAATTGGAAGATGGTTAAAAAACAAGCCAAATAATGCTAGAGCAAAATATATTTGAATACATATGTGACTCAAACAATGTTAGGGAAACCTTTCGAAGACCCTAAGGAATGTGTTTCTCGAGGGGGTCATGTAAGGAGCGTGTAGACACACTTTCTTCATCTTCACGATTCCTTTTTCCTATTCGGGGATCGATGTGTAAATCGGATTGACCCTGGGCCAAATGCCTGAAGTTTTGTTGGCCAAGGGAACAATATATATATATATATATATATATATATTCGTATATATCCATTCTAACCCTCATCTCTTGGCATCTCGACGATAAACTACGTTTACATCTAAAATGTCCCTTTGCTGCAGGTGAGTCACATCACCTTGAGAGCAGTTGGGATGATATATCCTTTATTCGAATCCTCCATAACATTGACGTTCCATTGAGAAACCCGATATGAACCATGGCAGTCGAATGTGTAAGCCCCATTTTGCCAGCCAATGGTGTTTGAATGGGAGAGGTGATCCTCTTTCCGGCATGCCTGCTAGGGAATGTGTATGTATGTACCGCATCTCTAGAAAATGATACAAAGTATAAGGCTCGAAACAATCCATATCGAGGTGTGATAGTTAGTTCTTTGCAGATAGTCATGAAGGCCATAATGATAACCACGACATTAGGATGAAATTGAGGTGGGTTAGCATCGAATTCCCTTAGAAGTTTTGAAAAAAGGGTTCGGGGGGGGGGGAATAAAACAGAATATGTCGATGGAATTACTATGGATTTGTCACCTGGTAGGATAGTTGGAGACTCATTCTCTTTGAGAGGTGTCAACTTAACATTGTATGGTATGTGTTGTTGGGCGGGGATGAAGGGTTGACATAAGTTTTGATACCTTCAAGAACATCACATATGGCTTTGTCCCATATTCGTCGTTGTTATGAGTTGAAGCCCCATTCCCGTTATACTTCTTGTCCAATAATTTCCTTCTCAGGGAAGCTGGCAAAGAAACCTCCTCTAATTCGGTGCCCCCCGGATTTAGAAGCCCTCAATAAACCTTTACCTTTCCCATGTTTTAGTTGTAATGGTACTTTCTGGGAGGATCCTTCCCCGGTGTCACGGGTCACCTTCTCAAGGATTTAACTGTGTTTCCTAATTGTGCTAGAGTGTCACGACTACCGCCTAGTTTCCACGCATGTCGCACTCAGCTTAGTTTCTCCTGGCAAACCTAGCCTTTAGAGGGGCGTGAACGAGTACGCAACGGAAACACACGAGTTTAAAATAGGAGCAAAGGTTCACAACACAAGCAATAAGAAAGCAATATAAGGCTTGACAACGGGGGAGAAAATGCTCGTTTATACTCCTATTGAAACTAAAACTCCTAATGAAAAAGGGAAAAGAAAACTAAATCTCCTAATGAAAAAAGAAAATGTTCTATTTAAAGATAGCAAACTACATGACCTAATTAAAGGAAGCAAATTAAATGTCAGCAATATCAGTCCCACTTGTCCATAAATGTCAACCTCAATGCCACATCAATTACTTTGTAGATATCATATCTATAGAAGTATTTTGAGAAACTGCAGGCCACGAATACCATTAATCCACTATTGGTATTTATTCTACCAATCATTGGAATGCGTCAGTTGACTTTTAGTCTCATGACGTATACATTTCCAATTTGACCCAACCAAAGCAATTTTGCTTGACTTTCCAGGTATTATTAGATATATATATATATATATTTAATACATTTTAAATAAGGTATATATGTGCAACTAATGTTGTTATTCACATTTTCAGGTATTTTTTTGTTACATTGATGATAATTGGTTGAAACCATATAAAGAAGTGTTTGTAATCGTTTCGACTGACCGATTTCTTAATTTTGGAAATCACACCACGAACAGAGTTGAGAGTCAACATGCCAAATTTTTTTTAAAAATACTTAGAGTCCTCAAAGTTAGCTTTAGATACATCACTATTTTATATTGATCGAACCGTTTAGTCACAAGATACATCCATCAAATCCAGTCTTGAATAAAGCCATTTTTCATTCGACATTGGTTTAACACTTTACATTTTTAAGAATATTGTGGATTTATGTCAATTCATACACTCAATCTCATATTTAAGGAGTTTGAGCTATCAAAAGCTGGTGAGTTTATTTTTGAAAATTGTGGATGTCGATTAAGCACAAGTTGTGAGCTTCTATGTTCACATGAGAAGGTAACATATTTTAGCAATGGTCTTCCTATCCCACTTGATTCGATTGATATATTTTGGAGAAAACTTTACTTATCACCACCCATCTCCCTAAACGATGAGGATTTTGGTTGTGAGCATGAACTTTATATGTTTAACGAACAGTTCTAGAAACAATCAAGAACTGATAAAATCAGTATATTAAGAAAGTTGAGAGAGATGATTACACCATCTACAACTTTGACCTGTGAGCCAGCCATGCAAATAAATATTTGTGGGGTGTTCCAATCCAAAGAACAAATTTCACAGTAAAACTCAAATAGATCCAACTATACCCACTCAAGATCCTAGCATATATAGTTGTTCGACTGCATTGAGATATCCCGAGCCAAATGCTTCTCTGTTTCAAGAACCATATCGAAATAGTTGTTCAGCTGCATCAAGATTTGTCGAACCAAATACTTCTCAATTTTTGGAACTAGCTCAACGTAGCTTCTCATTTGATAGACATTCTTTACATCCATATTTTTGTCTACTTCTGGTTATACTCCATCCTTTCATCATGCAAGTGCAAGATGCGAGATCTGATGGAAATTGTGGATTTCGAGCGTTGGCAGTTTATCTTGTTTTTTGGAAGATGAATGGTTCACAATTCAATCTAATTTAATGGAAGAATTAGAGTCACATAAGATGGAAAATACCAATATGTTTGGAACTCAAGGATGGTATAACGTCTATAACTCGTTGATTTTTTTTTGAATCAGATTAGTGTGCACCAGTTGAACATCGGATGATTATGCCTGAGATGTGTGTACTAATTGCTTCTAGATACAAGGTGGTATTACATGTTTTGAATATGGCCGGCAATGTGACATCTTTACCGCTCTTATCTAGCCCACCACCTTGGTACGAGCATGTTGCAATTGCACTTGATTACGTTAATAATTATTATTGTGTTAAGGTAATATTAATAGTAGAGTACACAATGCCTATTATTGCTCCAAAATGGGACTCTTTCAAATATGATTGTGCAGGTGCATAGAGAACTCCATATGTGAATCAGATCAATACTTACAGTGAGCATGTACGCTCTAATTGTACTTATAAGACTGTTATATTGGAGTGAGAAATGCAAGGAATTTTTATTAACACTTTATTATGGTGTTAATATGTATTTTAAACTTAAATATAACCATTCAAATTCATTTATTTTATTTTTAGAAAAGGGTAAAATAATGCATGAAAAAGTTGGGTTATAAATAATATTAGAATAATAAAAACAATATTAATTTTATCATGAAAATTTATTAAACATCAGTTACTACAATTTATTATTAAATAACATTGTAGACAATAATTTTTATTATATTATCATAATTTGAAAATATAATAAAATATAAATAATTAAAATCAAAATATAAAAGTTCAAGTTAAACACATTCCGTAAAACTAATTAAAATATAAGCAAAAAAAGTAATAAAAATGTATTCACTTAGATATTTACGTTTGACAAACTTTAATGAGGGTGGTGTAATAGCAACTTATTCCAGTATTTACACCACCTATAAAACTGACACACCTATCACAAGTGGTGTAAATAGCAATAAAAATTGTGCAAATAGAATCACCTGTATTACTATCTACACAATCTTTGATAACTGTATCAATTTTATAGCTGGGGAAAATAAATTAAATTGCTATTTACACCACATTTGACTAATTAATGTTGATCAAATATTAATATTTTGATGAACACTTTTTCTTTACTTTTGATTAAATGATTTATTTACTTATATTTTGATTAGTTTTATTGAATGTGTTTAATATTAACTCTACTAATTTTAATTATATATTTGTTTATGTTCTATTTTTAGTTCAAATTCTAATAAAAGAATAACGAGTCAGTCTCTTGAAAGAAGGTGTTTTCATAAGTTGTGGAAAGACTAAGGTTTAAACTGCAAATTAGAAGAAATCATGATAAAATTTCTGATTGCATTAATCGGGTTATAAATTTATAACCACCGTAGTATTGCACGTTGCATCGTAAAATTTTAATATTGCGACTAAAACCTTATGTCTTTCTATAATTCTAATTCAATCACAACTTTCCATATATCTATGGAAAGAAGGTTTTTCCCAAGACTTTACCAATAATCTTGCCTATAATGTTTGTGTAGTATTAATGCTTGATAAATTCTAATGATAAATAATTCTATTTTATATTATTCTAATATATATTTTTGTAATTTAATTTTTATAAGAATTAATTTACCATTACATTTAGCTATATTTAATTATAAAAATACACAGTAACATTAAAATAAATATAAAATTATATTATATTACATTTATTTTCAGTACAGTATAACAGTCGAAACATACATATTCATTGCAACTATTATTCTGATTTACACATAGAGTAATCCATGCATTCGCATAATCATTTTTTTTATTAAAATAAACAATCATATATGAAATAGGCACATTGTAGAGTGATATTAAGCATTGAGTATCCTCTTACTTTAATATAATGGTTATTATTAATGTTTGGGGCATTCAAAAATACTCGACCCGTAGTATCCAGGCCCGTCCGCCCCGCTAGCCTAGATTGAAGTAATCGAGTAATTTTCATTTTTCAGGGCCGAATACTAGGCCCAAAATTTTTAAATTTTAACGGGATCTGGTCTGAACCACAAAAAGACTATTTCCAAGTATTCCGGATAACTGGAAAATTTTTAATATATTTAAGTAGTATTAATATTAAATAATACGTTTCTACAAATCTACTCCCAATTTCCAATTGTCCATACCTATGTAATGTTGATTATTAAATAATATGGATTTACCTAATATTTAAGTGTTAAATTTTCAATCATTTTCTATAGCAATCCCGAATTTTTAAATGATAAAAATTAATATCTGTGAAAAATTAATTCAACTTTCTGAGCCACTTCCTCTGATGGAAGGCGAGAGAATATCATTTAGAGTACCTGGATTGAACAAAATCACAGAGCTTTATTTGTACATATTCTTATGATATTTTGCTGTCTGAACCATAAACTGAATCACATGCAATGCAACAAGTGGATCAATTCTTAATGCTGGTCCCTTGGAGCTTTACTATAGCAGCAAATGCAGGTGTATAGAACTGAGTCATTGATTCCAATGCAGGTCTGGCAAGTGATTTCAGGACATAGAGAATTAATGCTAAAATGGCAAGAATAAGTCCCTCTATTCTAAAAGCATCTCCAATATAGAGCTATCAGTCTCTGACCCGAACCCGAAACCCGACACGTACCGAAACGATCGATTTAACCCGAAAACCGATTTAACCCGAGAAATAATGACCCGACACGATCGAATTCAACCCGAAACCTGATTCCGATCTGAGAGATATCAACCCGAACCCGACACGACCACACTCAACCCGAACCCGACACGACCACACTCAACCTGAAACCCGATCTAAACCT
>JAUOBV010034072.1:0-14274 GCA_032360425.1 Rubia occidens
TAAGGGGCACTTGGGCCAACTCACAATCCAGGCATCTCCATAGAAGAAAATAAATACAGAACAGTCTACAAAATCCTGACATCCCAAATCAAAGTACAAAGCTACCCAAAAGTAAAAAAAAGTTGCCCAAAAAATTACGCAATTCACAAAATCACAATCAAGCCATTAACCAATTTCTTAAACATGCAATTTCAAAAACTAAAAAATTAGAAAATTTTGAATTCATCAAAAAGATTTTGGCCAATGTATGAAATAGGAAATTGAATATATATTTTAATTAATTGAATCCCGTGGAGTGTACGGTATTCCCTCTTGAGAAAATCCCAACAATCTCCAACCCTCAAATCGTAATGAAATTTGAGTTCTTGGGATAAAAAACTTGAATCGGGTGAATAGGTTTTCTTTAGATCTTGATAGTTTTTGGCTCTTTTTTATTGGATTATAGTTGGGTTTTGAGAGGATTTTAGAGGAGATTGTTTGGGGGGGGGGAATCGTCATATTTGGGTAAGAAACGAGGGAGATATGATGATTTCAGGGTCGAGATATGTGAGACTAGATTGTTTTACTGGAGGAAGGGCATAAGGGTAATATAGGGGATTTGTACCAACCGATTGGTCATTCTCGATGGGATGGGTGGCATTTATATAGAATGGTCAGTGCCAAGGTCACTTTCTTCCATTTTGTCGCAAAATTTCCTGCACCATATAATACGAAAACCAAGGGTAAAACTGTTCTTTCTTAAAATTTAGTCACTATAAATCCCTAAAACACCGCCAATTTGAGAAAAAACAATCCAAAAATAACATGACAAATTCAAAAACCTACTAAAACATAATAAATCACTTTTTCTTTTCTGTCGTCCTAACGACTTATCTTTCATGCAATTTCAATACTAAGAAGAATTTACTGATGGGTCTTTGGGATCATCATCCGCGATTGCACCCACAACCATGTCTCTTTGGATAGGTCTTCACATTATACGAGACGTACGACTTACCTTTGGTGCCTAATACCAAACAAGTTCATCCTTCACAGTAGTCGATACTTTCTTTTTTATTTTGGGCATAGGAAGGGGCTTAGGGGTTTAAATTCCTTAGCTCGCTTCCTTCTGCATTGCATGTTAGTTCTCACATTTGGATGACACATATTATTAGTTACACAAGGAACATTAGCATCATGCACATCAACATTTTTATATTTAACATTATCATTCAAGGATATAAGAACATGCAAGGTTTCAATGTTAGGTAGCGACTCATCATAATCACTATTTATGGAAACATTATCACTAAGATCGTCCTACGCATGAGTTTCATAAACATTCTCATCAAAATCAAAGTTCAAAGAATACTTTTCCTAATCAATCACATCAAGGCTCTCATCATCATCACTCATGCAAGATTCATTAAATTGGTCAAATCCATCCCATAAGGTTATAACATTGCTTGCAAGCGATGAAGTAGAAGATTCATGCTTAGATTTAAAAATGTCAAACCCAACATTATCAATGCCATCCTCTAGGGCCAATGTTTTCAAGTGGATATCTATCTTAGTCCTTGATATTTTCAAAAATAGTGTCCGCAATAGAATTAGGGGTGCACCTCCATCGTACATCATATCAAGGACATAGAAGTCCTCCGGAAAGACAAAATTGTCCACTCCAACCATACATCTATAATTATCCCCCCAGGGCTTGCTTGGGAAATATAGGCTAGTTGGACCATCACCCTAGTGTTCCTAAGTTCACCTATATCAAATAGGCTGTACAGGATAGCATTTATGAAAGCTCCTAAGTAAATCATAACATACTTAATGAATCTACCACCCAGAGAAATAAGAAATGCCGAGGTCGTTGCACTTCTTGGGAATATTTTTATGGGCTAACATGGACACTCCTCCTATTTTCTATTTTCCTACTTTTCTAATAGGTTTATTCCTTCTCATAGTGCAATAATTCTTCAAAAAATTAGCATCTGGAGGAATATACTAAATTTTGCCTAGGAGTGGAATAATAACCTCAACCTTTTTAAAGACTTAGCGGATTTGATCTTCATTGGACGCCACTTTGGGCATTCCCCTCAAGGCACTAGGAAACGGAACCGCATGGTTGACCCTTCCCTCAATGGTCGAAAGCTCTTGTGTGGGCTCCAACTCAATGATTACTTCTTACTCCTCAAATGCGACCTTCCATAATTTTTGTCATCTTCTCACACAGTTTGATTCTTAGCTTCTCGTACCTCCTTACCACTTCTCAACTTTAGTGCACTTACACTTTGTGGATTTACATCATATTGGGATGGTATCTTGCTGGAATCTCTTACCTCGAGTCGACTAACCGGAAGGGGGGATGGGCGAGTTGGCCAACTTGTACCTCAAGATTGTAGCTCTTCAATTTTTATTATTGTGGACTCCACGAAAATGTCGCTCTTCTTTGTCAATTGCACAATCTATTTTAAGAATCCACCCAATACGACTTGTAGATGGAAGAGTTGTTGTCTGAAGGCCCCTCACCCCAAGGGAAGGGTTGAGGTGGAGTTCCCCCCTACCCGATTGTACCCTTGATTGTCATCTCTCCACCAGAAATTTGGGTGGTCCCTATACAAGGGGTTGAAGGAATTGGTTAAGGGATCTTGTCGGTTTCCTACTTGGTTCACTCGGAACCCTTGGTTTCCCCTACCATATTCCATATTGCCTTTATTGAAGCCCGAGGCCTTTACCTTCTCAAAGTCCTCCACAAACTATGGGCAGATGTCATTTGGATGATCTAACTTGCATATCCCACAAATATTTACTTTTTGAGTCCTCCCCATAATGAATTTCTTCATCATTAAAGCAAAATCTTGGACATTATTTTCAAGATGAGTGGATTCTTCGAATGGCTTTGTCCATGATCAGCTCCTAAACTATTGTGTACTATTTTTTTTCATTTCCTCGAATAAACCATAGCTTTCTAGGGGCTCTTTTTCGTTATCGAACCATTGCATGTAGCATTCACCATTCACATGTTTTCATCGTACAATCCCTCGAAGAGAAATACATGAGATCTCCCTTATTAAATAGATGATAAGGAGAGTTTTCTAATAACTTTTGTATATCTTCCAATATTCATAAAAGGACAAGTTTGGAAGTTCTGAAATATTAGACAATTGTTTCTTTAATCCGAAAGACTTTGAAGCTGGAAAATTCATCTTGAGAAATCTTTGCTCCATATCCATTTGCAAGGTGATACAGCCCGACGGGAGTTAGTATAGCAAATCCTTAACAGCATCTCTCAGCAATAAAGGAAAGAACCTCAAATTATAATCCTTTCCTGAAACTCCCGGTGATTTCTTGTTGGTGCAAACAGAATGAAACTCCGAGAGGTTTTTGTTGGGATCCTCCTTGGCCATCCCGTGAAATGTGAGAAAACACGGTATCATTCCCCTTTTAAGTTTGCAAGTAACATTCGGCATTAAGGGCGGGATGACAGTGTAAAAGACCGAACTCTTCAGATTTGGAGCCAAAAACTCCCTGAGCATTCTGTTGTTTTCCACATGGATATTCTCTCTATTTCTACACAAATAGTTAGTCCATGGGAAACTTATTCTCTATCTCTCCTTCTCCTCCTTCTTCGACCACTTCCATTTTAGATCTCTTAAGTGTGTGGTACGGGTCTGTACCATAAACAAGAAGCAGAAACTACCAATCCATCAAAGAACACTAGAAAAACTAATTAGGAGTAACAAGAATAACTGCTGAAAAGGTTGACTCAATACCCAAAAATGCTACAAAAAAATAAAAAGACTAACTACAACCACCTACTAAGCTAACAATAAAATTTAAACTAATATCCCAGGCCACGGCATCAAAATTTGATCTAAACTCTGCAAGATCGTTCTTTTTACCAAAATTACCCGTGGGCAATTCACAAAGATTATATTTGTTTGTTGCTCCCGTATGCTCACTACCAACTACAAGAATGTATCTAGTGGCATGTGCGGGGTTGTTCACAGAGATTCTATAATTTGGAAGTTAACTAAACACAACTCACAATCGAGCATCACTCCGATTATGTGTCAATAATAGCTAGTGCTATAAACTTATATTGAGGGGGTTTTATCTAACAATTACTGATCATGGAATTCAAAAAGATTAAAATATATAAAATAGCCTTAGGGATATTTGTGTAACATGACCGATGCTTGACTTTGATCCCAGATTCTTTCACATATAAGACATATAAACCTATCTCATGTATATGTCACATAGTGTAGGTGATTGTAATTCCCAATATATGTCACATAAAGGTTCATCGACATCTTATTAGCTGTTACCACCGGCTCCCTTATTAGGGATAGTGCTTCAATCACATTTTTAGATACCATAATTCCTTCCCCATATAACTCACTCCCAATGTTAACGCGCCCCTGCTTAAAAGATCAAGTGTTTGAGATTTTGGCTTACTAGGTAGCGACTTTTAGGTATGAGAGTAACGAAATACATCCCGACCCTCCACTATGGGTGTTTTTCCCTAGGCCTATAGTGGAAAAATGAATCGGCATCTCACGATGACTCTAGGGTTGAAATAACTATGGTCGATACATAACATCCATATTAGCTACGAACTATCATGCTCATCCTATCAGGGTACACCTACATATTTGACACCCCCATTAGGGATCTAGTCCCTAACATGGACATTATTACATGATGATCTAATGAATTTAGGCTGTAACGATCGGAATAGTATTGTACCCAAAGGGAAGGGTTGAGGTGGAGCTCCCCTCTGATTGTACCCTTGATTGTCATCTCTTTACCAGAAATTTGGGTGGTCTCTACACAAGGGGTTGAAGGAATTGGTTAAGGGATCTTTTCGGTTTCCTCCTTGGTTCACTCGAAACCCTTGGTTTCCCCTACCATATTCAATATTTCCTTCGTTGAAGTCTGAGGCCTTTGCCTTCTCAAAGTCCTCCACAACTTATAGGCACATGTCGGATGGATGATCAAACTTGCATAGCCCACACACTTTTACTTTTCGAGTCCTCCCCTTAATGAATTCCTTCATCATTAATTCTTTTCAAGCTGTATAGATTCATCCAATGACTTTGTCCATGATCAGCTCCTAAACTATCGTGTACTATTTTTCATTTCCTTGAATAATCCATAGCATTCTACAGGCTCTATTTCACTATCGAACCATTGCATGCAGCATTCACCATTCACATGTTTTTATCGCCCAAGCCCTCGAAGAGTAATACGCGATATCTACCTCATTAAGCAAATGATAAGGAGAGTTTTCTAATAGACTCTTGAATCTCTCCCAATATTCATAAAAAGACTAGTTTGGAAGTTCTGAAATATTAGAAAATTATTTCTTTAATCTGGAAGACTTTGAAGCTGGAAAATTCATCTTGAGAAATATTTGCTCCATATCCATCTGCAAGGTGATACATCCCGACCGGAGGTAGTATGGCAAATCATTAACAGCATCTCTCAGAAATAAAGGAAAGGACCTCAAATTATAATTCTTCCTTGAAACTCCTGGTGATTTCGTGTAGGTGCAAATCAAATGAAACTCCGACAGGTGTTTGTTGAGATCCTCCTTGGCTATCCCGTGAAATGTGAGAAAACACGGTATCATTCCCCTTTTAAGTTTTCAAGTAACATTCGGCAGTAAGGGAGGGATAACGATGGAAAGGGCCTGACTTTTCAGATTTAAAGCCATTAACTCTCTGAGCATTCTGTTGTCTTCTGCATAGATCTTCTCTCTACTTCTACCCAAACAGTTTATCCATGGGAAACTTGATCTCTAGCTCTCATTCTCCTCCTTCTTTGACCACTTCCATTTTAGAGCTCCTAAGTTCGTGGTACAGGTTTGTACCATAAACAAGAAGCTGACACTACCAATCTAACAAAGAACACTAGAAAAACTAATTAGGAGTAACAAGAATAACTATTGAAAAGGTTGGCACGATAACCAATAAATTCTATAGAAAATAAAAGGACTAACTACTACCATCTACTAATCATGAAATCTAACAACAAAATTTAAACCAGGATCCCAAGCTGCGGCACCAAAATTTGATCTACACTCTGCATGATCGATTTTTTTTACCAAAATTACCCGCGGGTGCTTCACAAAGATAGAATTTGTTTGTTGCTCCCATATGCTCACTACCAACTACTACAATGTATCTAGTGGCATGTCCGGGGTTGTTCACACAGAGATTCTATAATTTGGAAGTTAACTAAATACAAATCACAATCGAGCATCACTCCGATTATGTGTTAGGAATAGCTAGTGCTATAAACATATATTGAGGGGGTTTTATCTAACAACTATTGATCATGCACTTCAAAAACATTAAAATATAAAAAATAGCCTTGGGGATATTTTTGTAACATGATTGATGATAGATTTTGATCCTAGATTCTATCACATATAAGACATATAAACCTATCTCATGCATATGTCACATAGTGTAGGTAATAGGCATTTCCAATATATGTCACCGAAAGGTTCATCGACATCTTATTAGCTATCACCACCGCCTCTCTCATTAGGGAAGGCTCTTCAATAAAATTTTCTAGATACCACAATTCCTTCTCCATATAACTCACTCCCAATGTTAACGCACCATTGCTTAAAAAGTCAAGTGCTAGAGATTTTGCATTGCATATGCAGTGATTGTTAGGTATGAGAGTAGGAAAATATATCTTGACCCTCCACTATGGGTGCTTTTCTCTAGGCCTATAGTGGAAAAAACAATCGGCATCTCGTGAAGACTCTAGGGTTGAAATGATTATGGCCACTACATAATAGCCATATTACCTAAAAACTATCTTGCTCATCCTACCAGGGTACACCAAGATATTTGAGACCCCCGTTAGGGTTTTAGTCCCTAACATGGACATTATTACATGATGATCTAATCAATTTAGGCTGTAACAATCGCAACAGTATTCTCGATCATATATGCATGCATTCACAAAGCCGACACTCATGAACCTACAATAGGCCTACCCAACACTCCCAAGGTAGACATCAAGCCTAGCACGATATATAACATATATCATATGAAACTAGGGTGCATCACAAAATATACATAACATGCATCTCACAAGAATTAAAATCTCAATTCAAACATGAATGTTCATAGACATAAAAGATAGAAAGATGTAGAATCTCACAAAATCCTCACCTTGTCATGAATACAAATAAATTCCAAGGTAATTTTAACACTCTATGGTTATTGAACCAAGTTCAATCATTGGATTCAATGAAATAGGCATTAACTAGGAAATAGTAAATTAGAAGAGAATAAATGTACCTAATCTTAGAACTAGGAAAGTTAAATTAAAACATATTTTTTTATACCCTAGTAGACTAGTGGCTCTTTAGATAGTATGCGGAAATGGGCTTTAGAGAAACCCAAACAAAAAGGGAAACCCTAGCAGCCACGTTTGCATGGGTCATGCAATAGCACACGGGCCGTAGAAAAAAAACATTTCTTAGCCAAACTAATTGCACGAGTCAAACAAATTCATGCGGGTTATCAACTGGAGATCGTTCTTATTGGTTGGAGTGGATGACACGTGGAGAATATCATGGGCCACCATCAAGAGTCATCATTTTCAGCTTCCAATGACGCCGTAGGAAAATTGGTTATGGGATGCAGACTGGAGGTCCGGATCTTCAACATATGGAGGCTACTTAGTGTCTAAAGCCACTGGTTTGGCACGAGCTGTGTCAATGTACACGAGCTCTAGAAGTCTTCTATTTATTTAGGAATTCGACTCTTTCTTATTTTACACATCACTTCTACTACCACAATTAAGTGCATGGCCTTCGGTCTACTATCATTCTAGCGAATGGCCTTCAACTACTTTCTACCATTCTCGCAAATAACCTTCACTGAGTTACTCCAAAGTTCTTACGAGCAATCTACACATAAGCTCACAAAATAGAATGTAGATGATCATAAGAACATAGTATCCATTAGATCTACATAATCTAAAAAACAAGGGAGTTAAACAAAAGAACAAATAAAGGCTATCAAAACCCCTTATTATGTAAACCCCTTTAAACCTAGCAATCCACCAGACAAAAGCTACTAAAAGGTGTCCTGAATGCATTTGGAAACCCATTCTTCTAGTGTCTCATCATCGCTCTTACCCCTTCATGGTTGCTACAAAATTCATACCATCTCTCACAGGCCCAGTTATTGAATCACAATTGTATCTTACCACTCTACCATGATGGTGCGCACCAACCCTCCACCCCACCCGCACCCCACCACTATGTTTTTGTTTTGTGCCACTTCAAAATTAAGTGGAAAATTTTGGAAACATATCCAAACCATATCTATTCGTGAAGAAAATATTTATATATATATATATAAATTAAAATAAAATGCGTAAGCATGAGCACAATATATGCTCTATTTTTCATCAAAATGATATAAGCATGACATTTACATAATAAATTCATATGAATATTTTGGTGAATAATTGGTCAATTACATATTCGCAATGATTGATTACACAATTAACTTAAAATATTATGACAGAAGTCAAGTCTAATTAATGTCAAGATCATGAGTCCAACTATACTATAATTGAAGATTTCACTATATAATGCTCCACATTCTTCCCCGACTTGATTTCAACAATGAGAATTATCATGCTAGTGCAAGATAATTCATCCACATTTCTCTCCAGCATGATCACCTCATTTTGCTCCACCACGGTGGTCCAACAATGTTTTCGCTCACTGTCATTGTTTCTGTTTCACATTGAAGGTGATGGTGAAGATGGAAAAAGTGACGAATGTTGAGTCCATGGCGGGATATTATTGGAAACAGAATATTTTTAAGAGGCTAATACGGACTGTCCCGACTTATAAAGTTTTTCAACGTGGAGAACTTTTATATATGTAGGTGATTTCCCAATAGAAAGTTTTCAAGTGTATGAAAAAAGAAAAAACTACCATAACCACCACAGTAAAAAAGATTATTTCACATATTGCACCACCTAATAATGATCCAAAACATGTATATTCACACATGATCTAATTTCCCAACTGAATGAGTAGGAATTCTTTTTAAAAAACTAAATAAACACAAAAGCATGGACATAATGCGTGAACCCTATTATTTATCAGGCAAGAAACAAGCACAGTATGAGTATGGATGAAGTCAACAATATATTATAAGGAAATATTTCTCAGTTTATATAATTGTATTGTTTGTAATGGTCAATTTACATAGTTGTAAAGGTTGATTCTTTGTTTCCCTATTCTTTCAATCTAATTTTTTGAATCTCTATACATCCGATATACTTTGTCAGATTCTTGCTAAATTCTTATCAGATCTTATCCAAAATTTGGTTATATGCCCATCCCAGATTGTTGAATTACGGGACATCTAATTTGACCATATCACGCATCAGTAAATCCTAATTAATTCTAAAATGTAAAAGAAAAGTGATAAACAAAGAGTTGATATCGAGTTTAAATTGTTGAGAAATTCTTTCAAAATTTTCTATACAAGGAAATGCCTTCTAATGATCCAAAACATGTATAATTGTATATGCCGGGAAAAGTTTTGAAATCAAAAGAAAGCATAAAAGCTCGAGCATCATATGTGTCTATCATTTATCATGCCCGATACAAGCACACATCAATTTATTAAGTTCACAATACTTCTCTTACAATGTACTTTCATTTTTTGAGGAGTTATATTAAGGATGAAATCATAGATATCAACCAATAACTAAATTTATTGACCACAAATATAATGCAGCTTATGAAAACATAACAAGGACATTTATTACCCAAAAGCCAGACTAGCCATTATTCAAACTGCATTGGTATGTTCAAGGAGAACACATCCTCTACCAAAAAATGAAGATAGAAACCTCAATCTACATATTCAACTTCATAATCACACTTTTCAGGGAGGTCACACATGTAGTCACCTGAGTAAAAAGCAGCACAATGGTTAGTGAGTTGACAGAAAGAGTGAGGAGCCTACAACATTAGCCGCGACAACAATTATATTATGTATAGATATATCAAAGTTTATAAATGGAAAAATACTTTGATGAATTATCAAACTTACATGATAAATTTTACACACTGGATAATTTTAATGTATTTTCCAAACACAACACAATAAGTTGGAATTTTAAAAAAACAAAGGCAAGAGGATAATACGTACATGTTATTTATCTAGAATGATTAAAGCACGATATGAGTATGGGTGAAGACAACCATATATTATAATAAAAATTGGTTATAAACCACAATTAAATTTCATACTATATATGAAAAAGGAATTTAGAAGTTAAAAATGTTGCTTTTACTAGTCACAAGGCGTGATCAAGGAGTAAATCACCTTGGTCACAAACATTTTAAAAGTTGATTATTTAGCTAGAAATGTAGTCGATCCAACAAAGAGTTGCACACTGTGAGAACTGTTCCGTCATAAGAATTATGACGATCTTTACTGGTTTGTCATAAATTAGTTGACTGGGAAATAGAATAAAGCTTCCTTGACCGGGTCCCACTCGCTTCTTGTGGTCATCAAGAATTAGAATTAGGGAGTTTAGCACCACCCAATTCTACAAAGAAATTCTATAAATAGCCTTTGCAATTGGTGCAAGATGATAATGTCGCATTGACTCATCTAAAATTCAATTAGGAATGTGGAATGGTCCACCAATTTATCCTTCATCAATGTATAGCTCACAAAAATGTGATGTGTACACGGTACTAAAAAAATCCCAAAGTAATTCCCCATTTCTTTATGTAATGCAATCAAAGAACACAAAATGATATTTAACCACATTTTTTTTAAAAAAAATTGCTAGTCAATAAAACACCTAAAAATGAAGTTAGAAGTGTTTACTTTCAACAAGAATTTAGTAGAAATTAAATTTAAAGAAAAAGTTAATTGTTGACAACTATTTATTAGAATCTGAGTCAAAACTGTAATATCCAGGTGTGAAAACTTGAAGGAATAAATGAAATCGAGTAAGAGGAGTGTCAGACTCATTGTATATGCTAATTTCTTTTAAAATGGCGGTATGATAAGTCTTCCTTTCTTACCCTGTTAACTATTTTATAACCTAATAATATATTTAAAAAAAGTCCGCTTCAACTTTTACTCTCACAAAAAATCATAACTTAGTTTTTCTCACAAATGCTGCTTAACAATTTAACGACTCTGTAGGTTTTCTTGACAATGTCTCTTTTAACCCTTCATCGTTGCTCCAAAATCCATTCCATCTCTCACAAAACCAGTTGTTGCTTCACAAGTGTGCCTCACCTCTCCACAATGATCTTCCTCACCAATTTGTTCTCCACTACACCCGCACCTCACGACTATATTTTTTTCCACGCTGCATCAAAATCACATGGACAATTTTGGAATTATATCCAACCAATCTATGTTAATAGAGAAAAAAATATATTTAATTAAAATAAAATATATAAGCATGGGCATAATATATGCTCCATTTTTCCTCAGGCATGATATAAGCATGATATTTGCACGATAAATACAAATGTATATTGTGGTGAATTATTGATCAATTACATATTCGCAATGATTGATTACACAATTTAGTTAAAATAACATTACAAAATTCACGTCTAATTCAAGCAAAGATCACAAGTACAATCTTTCTACAATTGAACATTTCAGTGTATGATGCTTCCATGTTCTTCACCAACTTGATTTCAACACTGAGAATTATCATGTTGGCATGTGGTAATTCATCTACGTTTCTCATTGACTTAATTTTGACAGTAAGAATGTAATTTGTTTGACGCAAGTAGTTCATCATCTCCGGTATGATCACCTAGTTTTGCTCCACGATGGTGGTTTGACAACGTTTTTGCTTGTTGTCATTATGGTCATCTCGCCTTGAAGGTGATGGTAAAGTCAATGAATGTGATGAATGTTGATTTTGTCGACCGATTTGATTGGAAACGAAATCTTATTAAGAGGACGATACAGAATGCGCCAGCTTATATAGTTTTTCTCTATGGATATTTTTTAAAGGGGTCAGTGAGGGCCCAATTGCAAGTTCCCAATGTATGAAAAAATAAAATAAAAATTACCATAACCATCATAGTAAAATAAGAAAATTTTACATATTGAACCACCTTACTATGATCTAAAACTTATGTATTCGATTATGCTCTATATAAAAAATCAATAAGAAAGGATATTGTTCATAAACTAAAGAAAACACAAAATCTTGGATATAATAAGTTAACCCTATTATTTATCATGCACGAAACAAGCACAATATGAGTATGGACGAAGTCATCCATTTATTATACATAAATATTTCTCAATTTATATAATTGTAAAGTTTGTAATGGTCAGTTTACATAATTGTATAAGCAGGGAAACGTTTTGAAATCAAAAGAAAGCATAAATGCAGGAGCATCATATGTTTCTATTATTCATCATTCCTGATACAAGCACGTCATCTATTTATTAAGTTCACAATACTTCTCTTAAAATGTACTTTCATGATATGAGGAGTTATATTAAGAATGAAATAATAGATGTCAACCAATAACAAAATTGATTGACCACATATATAATGCAGCTCATGAAAACATTACAAGGACATTTATTACCCAAAGGCCAAACTAGCCATTATTTAAATTTTATTGGTAATGTTCAGGGAGAACACACCCTCTACCAAAACACAGAGATAGCAACATCAATTAGTATATTCAACTTCATTATCACAATTTTAAGGGCGGTCGCACATGTAGTCACCTGAGTGTAAAGGAGCACAATGGTTGGTGAGTCGACAGAAAGAGTGAGGAGCCTACAACATCAGTTGCAACAACAATTATATCTTGCATAGATATATCAAAGTTTAGAAATAGAAAAATACTTTGATGAACTTATCAAACTTACGTGATAAATTTTACACACTGAATAATTTTATTGTATTTTCCAAACACAACACAATAAGTCAGAATTTTTTTAAAGTAAAAACAAATGCAAGAGGATAATACGTTCATGTTAATTATCTGGAATGATACAAGCACGATATGTGTATGAGTGAAATCAACCATACATCATTTTAAAAATGGTTATAAACCACAATTAAATGCCATACTATATATTAAAAAGGAATTTAGAAGTTAAAAATGTTGCTTTTACTAGTCACAAGGCGTGATAAAGAAGTTAATCCCCTTGGTCATAAACATTGTAATATTTGATTATTTAGCTAGAAATGCAGTCGATCTAACAAAGAGTTTCCCACTGTGAGAACTGTCCCGTCATAAGAATTATGATGATCTTTATTGGTTTGTCATAAATTAGTTGACCGGGGAATAAAATAAACTTTCCCAGACCGGGTCTCACTCGGTTCTAGTGGCCATCAAGAATTATGATGAGACGTCAAATGCATGTATTTTCCAAGCATTTAACATCTCTTTTGGTATTTCTTTGTTGCAAGATAGCAAGATTTAGGTAGGATTACATTATAAGGGGTTTGGATAACCATTTTTTGTTTTCATATCTAAATCCTTCATTTTGTAACCTAGGTTGAATCTAATGGATTTTGGTCCTTACGAGAATCTAGATTATTTTTGTTAGCTTAATTTGTAGATTGCTCGTAAGAATTTCAGAGTGTTTTAGTGAAGGTCATTCACAAGGATGGTAGAAGAATGAAGGCCACGGGTTAAAACATGGTAGAAGATAGAAGGACAAGAGAAAGAAGACAAAGAAGTGGAGTTATGGGAATTGTAAGAGAAGAAACGGCCTTCAAGGATGGTACCATTGGATTCTTCTTCTCAAATACCATAAAAATGACTACAAGAACTCTCAAAATGGAGCAGAGGAAGACCGACAGGCCGGCCGACTGGGTAAAGAAACCGCGCACGGCCCAGGCAAAAACTGCTCGCCCAGCGCGCGCGGATGAAGAAAACTACGCCTAGCGCGCCTAGAGCAGAAACCACCCGGTCAGCAGAGCAGTTTGCTCATTGCGACTCGCAGGCGAACTGCAGTAACAGAGCAGATTTTATCCTTTTCCCTCTCTTTTCCGGGACTATAAATACCCCTTCTTCTTCCCCATTTTGCCAAGCCCGATTTCCTCACTAAAAACCCTAGTTTTTCTTCACATTCTCTTAGTTTTTGTACATATTTCGTGGATTCTTGTAGATTTGTTATGGGTTTTCATTATCTAGCATAGATTTCATCTTGGGAGCATTTGGTAAGCACTTCTAGTATGATTTTGTGAGACTTGATTTCTCCTATT
>JAUOBV010034273.1:0-14271 GCA_032360425.1 Rubia occidens
TTTGTTCAATGGTTTTTGAAACATTTATAGAAAATGTTGTTGAATGGTACACTTGAAAATGGTTTTTAAACTAATGCACAGATCAAATCACACATACAGTTAATTATATATTGTTCAAATAAGGTAGTTAAATTATTATAAAAATTGTGGTCAAGAAAATACCCTTAAGATTACTACATAAATTTGATTAATAAATTTTTTAGTTCCAACATAATAGAAATTTGTTCATTCAGCTCACATTATAATGACCTTGAAGATAATCGGCCACCCAATTTTTATGACCTCGAAGAACAAGGTGTCCCCAATGCGTCAGCAGTTTTCAGAAAGGAACTAGCCAAAACTCTTTGGAGACAGGGCCTTGATCTTCCCACTCCCCGAGTAGTTCATGCGTCACTCTGTCCTGTAGCACCTTAGCACAACCGGGGTCTTGTCATTCGACGAGAGTGGTAAAATGTCTCTCAGGATGTACTAATCACCAAAAAATATATTTGTTAGATATATATATATATATATGTATGTATAAGAAATTAAATGTGGTGGGGGGGGGGTTGGTTGTTTTTCTATGTTATGAAAGTGAAAACAAGATAAATAGAAAATGAAGGTAATTATACTAATCATACAACAAACTAAGAAAAAAGTATAAAAACACAAATCACAATGCCTTGGGCGCAATTGATTTCCATTTCAAATCCTCTTATAGATCATAGAAATATTCACTCATTCAATCAAATTGATTACCTATGGTGAATGTTATCACTTCCATTTCGAAGATAAACATTCCTTTATTTTTTATAGTAATTCACAAAAGCAGTCAACGACTATTTTCAAATCTCATTAATGATCATTTTAAACAAAGAATGCGTAAAGGTATTTCATCAATGACATCATACACAAAGAACCATATATTCGATAACAACTATAAACATTCTACAAAATGCCTAGCCATTTAAGAAAAAAAACATTTATTTGGTTAACCTAGACTAATAAACATTAAATATTTTACCTTTCAGCGCTCCCTTACGATAAATATGATAACAAACTACATTCTAGATTAACAAAAAAGGAAGTGGAATGATATGTGCAATACTATACGGCCTCTTCCATCTAACACAATGGTGCCATACAAAAAGCAACAAAAAAGGAAGTGGAATGATCCGTGCACTACTATACGGCCTCTTCCAATGGTGCCAAGCCCCTTTGGAACTAGCTGTAAGTTTTTAGCAAAGCAAGTGCCAGCCAATATACTCGTGCAGCTAAGTATGGGCTTGGGCCGTGCCATTCTACAAGGCTCGTGCTATCTGTTTTAAATAATTTAAATCCCATTTACTAGCCCATAATATTTTACACAGCCTGCATCATTTAGAGGTAGAAATCATGCATTTTGTCGACAACTCGTGAAGATTCACATAGCCCGTTCTTTTCAACTGATCAAGAAAGTGTTTCTAGCTGACGAACCGTGACAAATGACGTAGCCGTATGCTCAAAGGGGCTGAGACAAGTGCTCAACCGACAGCCAGTACCAAAAAACACGGGTAGTGCAAGACCGAGCCACACACGTGTTGTGTGCTATTTTACAGCCCGTGCCAATGACGGCTGCTAGGGTTGTTAGCATACACCTTAGGATACTTTCATATTGGTGCACTTATTGATATCCCTCGGGGAGGGAAACCTAGATGTGATAGGGGTAGAAATACTCTTTGACCGTGGGGGTGCATGCATGTGGGTAGCGAAGTCAACATTACGATGATCATACACTATTCTTAGCTAGACTTTGAGCCTAAAGGGTTGCTCATCTACACCTTAAACATACGTTAACAAAAGCATTTGACACATTTGTTATTATGTTTTGGTTGGTTCAGTACTAGTTTTAGTTAGGTTTACATTACAAAGGCTTTAGATAGCCATTGTTGGTTTTGTTACCTAAATCTAGAGTTTTGTAGACTTAATTGGAACTAATGGACACTTTGCCCTTACGAGTTCCTAGACCTTCTTTTATGAGCTTATTAATAGGTTTCTCATGAGAACTTCGGCGTAGTTTTGTAGAAGTCTATTCGTAATGGTGGTAGTAGATATTAAAAGGTCATTCACGAGGGTGGTAGTAGACAAAAAGTCATGAGTCAAAATGTGGCAGTAGATGGAATCAAGCTGGAAAAAAAGGAGTCGAACTCCAACTTATGAAGATCTGGCATGGATGTGCCAAACAATATTGGCCATACCAGCCAATAAGGCCATGCTAGAGACCCTCAGCATGAGTCATTTAGTGATCAACATGGACATTACCAATGTGAAGCTCTGTGCAGCTAAGTATGGAAAATAACTGTTCCCTTTAACACGACTTGTGTCGCTCCAACTCCAACATCCGAATACCAACCCAGGAGGTGTGACATTCTACACGGTTGCATTATCGTTTTGCTCAGAAATTGAGTTCTAGCCAATGGATAGCAAGGATATAAACGTTCTGCGCCATTCAGAAGAGAAAATCATGCACCCAGCCGATGACCCATGAAAATTACACGGTCTGCACCTTTAACTGATTATGGAAGAGCTCCTAGCCAATGACCCATGTCAAATGACCCATCCGTACTCATTAGAACTATAGATACAAAGCCCCAACCGGTCGCCCATGCCAAACACCGCGTCCCATGCCAACCCAAGCCAGCACTCCTATGCCAGACTACATGGGTATTGCCAGAAATAGCCAACAAGGGTCGTGTTCTCCAGCACTACCTTCGTAAATTTTGACTGCTGGAGTTTTCAGACTCATTGAGGGTTTTTTTCAAGGCCCAATTCCCTAGTACTATAAATAGGAGCCTATGGCTACTAGGGTTGAAGTGGAGTCTAAGGAGAGGCATTTGTAGTGGAGGGTAGGGACATCATTGCACGAGGAAGAATCAGACCTGCATAAAAGTAGATCCGTTGTTGTACTTTCCTAATTACGGAGGCAGTGCCGAGGGAAGAAAACATGTGCACCCTTTTGTGACAGATGGGGGGAGTGTGAACCATTGACCACACTACGTTACATAAGAATTAGTATAAGTTTGTATTTCTTGAATATGATTGAATCTAGGATAAAAACATGTTGCCTGTTATGTTACACAAATATCCCCCAATTGCTAGCAATATATAGTTCTACTCTCTAATCCCTTTGCAGTTCATAGTTGTTAGATAAACCTCCCCCAAACCTATCTTACAATATTAGCTATTCATAACACGTAATTGAATTAACAATCCGGTCCCAGCTGTGTGCAGTAAAGTTTTAGATTCCAAACTTCTCTATGGATAACCCTGTTCTTTCCAGTATCTTCCCCATAGGTAGTTTAGTAGTAGGAATGGAATCAACAATACAAATATTTATCTTTGATCTAATAAGTCCTCTCCTCGGGTTAACAGTAGATCTCCAGTGAAAAGGTTTTTTTATTAGCAACCACGAGGGGTGCCAGGTTAAAATTTTGGCTCCACTACGGGGGATACTAGTTTAAGCTTTAACTTTTAACTTTATAGCTTGTTGGTTGAGTAGTTAATTTTATTTTATTTTGTCTATGTTGGTTTTTGCTATCGTGCCTTTGTGATAGTGATTCATGTACTTCTAATCCTTGTGCTAGACTTTCTCTTTAGTTTGTTATTATTTAGTTCCTAGTTTATGGTACATGCCCGTACCACGAACTAAGGAACTCTAAAGTATCTAAAGGAAAATGTAGGTAGTTCATGGAGAAGGAGGATGTTAGCTAGAGCCGGGGTTCCACTAGAGCTAACTATTGTTGAGGAGATTGTGGTTATAGTGGAGGACAAATGCACCTTTGAAGAGATCAACCCCTATGTATTATCTTCCCACCTTTCCCACCAAATATGACTTGTGAGCTGAAGAGCAGCATGATCCAATGCTTGCAAAATTTCCATGGGATGGCCGGTGAAGACACAAACAAGCATTTGTTGGAATTTCACCTAGTGTGCACCAATTTAAACACTCCAGGAGTTTCAGAAGAAGACCACAACTAGCAATCCTTTCCTTTCTCGCTACGGGATGCAACCAAAGATTGTCTATACTATCTTTTGCCCGGGTGCATCACTTCATTGATGGGCATGAAGCATAGGTTCTTTGAAAAAATATTTTCAGACTTCCAAGTCCGGAGGCTTGAAGAAACAGCTTTCTAAAATCTATCAAATGGAAAATTACTCCCTCTACCAGTATCGGGAATGGTTTAATATATTTTTGGCGAGTTGTCCATACCACCCATTAAAGGAGGGAAATTTGGTGTAGTAATTTTTTGAACAACTTTGTGATGAAGATAGGAGAATCAATGCGGCTGGTAAGGGTTCCATAGCCAATGAGAGTCGGTGTTGTTTAAAATAATGACCAGTAGAACAAGACAATTTGGCACTAAATTCCAAGTGAAGACATTGGACGAGCTAGCTCACTCTCCCGAATTGGAACAGCATGTTCAAGAACTTACCTCGATGATGAAAGAATTTATGAAGAAGAGAGCACAAATAAAGGTGTGCTTCATATGTTGTCTTGATCATCCCACCAATACATATCCACAAGTGGTTGAAGATCTTGAAGAGGTGAAAATGTTAGACTTCAATGGTGGAAATAGGCAAAAAATTTCTAGGAGGCAACAACAAGGGTTCCAAGGGAACCAAGAGAGAGATAGATAAATCCTTATGCTAATATCTTCAACCCTAGTGCGATCACCGCAACTTCCGTTGGTGGGAGGAGAATCAAGGTTAAGGGAAAAATGGAGGTGCACTACCTCAACCCTACCAAAGGGGAAAAAGCCTTCCAACAAAAATGATTCCTTGTACAGTCAGACCGAGAGGAGATCCTATATGCAATTGGACAATTGGAGAAGAAACATAATGTGATCATGGAGTGAACAATGATTCAGGAGCTTGGTACTAGAGCTTTTTCAGGTATCAAGAATCTCGAAGTCCAAGTCGGCCAACTTGCCACTTCAATGATTCGACATGAGCCTAGGGAATACCGTAACTGCCATTTATAACCCTATATTATTCCAAGAAGCGTGAGTGCAATAAAGCTAAGGAGCGGGAAGGAGGTGCGTGAGGCCGAACGAGAAATTATGCAAGAAGATGATTTGATTGTAGAAGGAGACAAGACTAACTTTGAAGAGTAAGAAATGGTTATTAAAGAGGAGCCTCCCAAAGAGCTCCTCTCCACCGAAACAAGGATGATCCCTCCACTACCTTTTTATAAGTGCACTAAGGGGGAGGCCGAAGGTTGTAACCAATGAGGCACACATTCACAAAATCTTCGAGAAGTTTGAGGTTAGCATTCTGATCTTGGGCAAGATTGAGCAAGTTCCCTCTTATTCTATGTTTTTTAAGAGTGCATGTACTAAAAAGAGAAGCAAACCAACAAGGAAGATAGGACAATTGAAGATAGGGGGAGTGGCTACTCTAAATCAAAGGGTCTTACCTAAGAAATGTAATGACCCCGTGATGTTTTCAATTCCAATCTCCTTAGGTGGAAAATTGGTGAATGATTCTATGATTGATTTAGGAGCATCTATTCATGTGATTCCTTCTAGTCTTTGTGGAAAACTAGACATAGGTGAGCTTAAAGAAACTAGAGTAATTTTTCAATTATCCGATCACTCCCAAGCTAGCATTCAAGTTTTTAGTTAAGGATGTAATGGTTAGTGTAGGAAATTTAGTGTTTCCATCGGACTTCAGTGTCATTAACGTAGTGCATGATGGTGGTGAGCCCCAATTATTTTTTGGGAGACCTTTTCTAAAATCATCAAGGACTAAGATAGATGTTTATTTAGGGACACTAACCCTAGAGGATGACATGCATGCGGTGGTATTTGAAATCCATAAGTCTATGCATGATTCACCTATTCTCTTTCTAATGTGAAATGACATATATTTTTTGTGATGAGCTTGTTCAATTTCATAACCATTGCATGATTAAAGAGAATGAATGCCTAGATGAGTTCCTTGATGATGATGTGAGTGATGAGCAAAATAATACTTTGAGCTTAAATTGTGATAACCATGTTGATGATACATATGCTATGTATGATTTTGGTGATCATATGTCTATCATGGATTGTTTTACTATGCTCACTAACTTTTAGCAGCTAGTGGAGAGTGACGAGGAAGTAAAGCCTCCTCAACTCCTCTTAAACCCGAGGAAATAGCTAGGGATTGGATATTGGAAAATGATGGACATACATTCTCTATGGCGAACAAATGGTGTAAATATAAGGTTGGAACTTTTTGGGAACCTCTCCAAGAGGATCTTCTCATGGGTGGAGTTGCCGATGGTGACTCTAGAGACCTAAATGTAGCTTCATTTTAATTGAAATGCATGAAGATAATAAAAATAGGGTGCGGTTTCTTGCTTTTCTTTGATTTTTTTGGTAGTTATATTTTACATGTTTTTTGTGTGTGGAAAAGGATCTCGGTGTGAAAATCTTGTTGATTTTTAAATCTAAGATCGAGTCACATGTTTTATAGTTGGAAGGTAATAAGACTTGTTGGGTGAAACAGTTTTTGAGAAAATGAGGCAACAGGGAAGCACGATCGTGTTACTACACGACATGTGTTAGGTCAATATAACACGAGGAAGCCTTGAGTTAGACCATGTCAACACGAGTCTGTCATGATGCACATATCATGCTACTGCCTCGTGCCATGCTGTAAATTAAAGAAAATGCAGATTTTTGAAAATTTATTTATTTTTAAAGGCAAAACATGTATTTTTGGACCATTATTTCAGCAGATCTTTTATTCCCCAGGATGGTTGATGAAAATAGTAAAATATTAAACATTACCACCACCCTTGAGCATCATTTAGGTGATACTTTTGTCCCCTAAGGTTTCTATTTTTTCCTGCACCATCACTATATCCATTGTACATCCCTCCTAAATAACCCACTTTTGGATGAGCATGTATTTTCTTAAATTAAAGTTCATTTTACATTCCCTTGTCCTTAGGAATTACTTAACCCATTTCAAGTACTTCAAAAACACTCACTCTCACTTCACATTTGAGTAGCTCAAAATTTTGAAACTTTTCTCTCAAAGGTGAGCACTTTTTGCTTCTTCTTGTATGATCCTTCAACTCTTGGATTCAAATTCCGAGTAACTCTTTGAACTTTGTGTTTATTTTCTTCCTTTAGCATGAATATGTTGTGATGGGAAGCTCGAGTTTCTAAATTTTGAATTGTTTCAGACAAGTATGTGGGTTATACAAATGATTTGGTGATGATTTAAGTGTGGGGGTAGTGTATGATTTTTTTCTTTAGATGATATGAATTTCCATGTTGTGTTTGTTTAGTAGGAATTATTCTTGATTGAATTATCTTTTTGAGGAGGTGATATGATTTTCCATGTGTTTTTGTTGTTTAGGGAGAATGATTCTTAATTTAATAGCGTTTGTGTTGAAATGACATGACTTGCAATGTGTTGTCTATTTAGAAAGAATGTTATTGTTAAATTATACTTGACATATATCCTTTTATATTCTTACCATTACAATCTTCTTCTTGGTGTGATAGAATGGTCCCAAAAAAAAGTAAGCCGGAGAAAGAAACAACCTCCCAGGGTGAGAAAATGATGAAGTCGGCTAATGTTGGGAGGCGAGAGCTAACAAATTCTCTTCCTCCCAACCCCACCTTTGTTGTTGAGGAATTTATATGATTGGCCAACATTTTTGGGGAGTGCGGCCTGGAGATGGAGATTTCTAAATAGCCCTAAAAGGACCATTTTGGAGATGAAATTTTCATGCAAGGAGACTCTAGGAGCACTAGGCTTACTTGAACCTGTCACCTACTTGCTAGGTCGGATCGGCTTAGAGTGCATCATAGAGAAGAACTCCAAAACCTACATAACATAGACCATGGAGTTTTTTTCCACCTTGGAGATATCAACGGACAATGATGGGAGGAGAATCATCCATTTTCACCTGGATGGCAAGGAGTACACCATGACACATAGGGAGATTTCCGAAGAGTTTAGGTGGGAATACAGGAATGAGGTTCCAAGAACACATCGGCAAGGCTTTCGGCTCCCATTGACAAGTTCTGGAAGGATTACTATAAGCAATGAGAGAAGACATTTGGGAGTAGGGTGGATTGAATGGATGACGCCATGAGATCTTAGGAGGTTAGATTGGAGTCCATTGAGCGAAAGGTGGAGGAAAAGTTTCCTAATAATGGATGAGATAGTAGATTTTCAAGAAGAAGCAATGGTCCAATTGATAGAGAGGTTTCATATTTAGAGACTTGATGGTTTCCAATACCTAGTCCCCATTGAGAGACTAGAGATGAGGAAAGAATAAAGGAGGATAAGACAAGAGGCGAGACAATTGAGAGAGGTCCTTTGGGGATGCAAAAGTAAGGTACCACTATTTTTCCTACTCCACATACGATTTCTACTTTTCATGTTGCATTAGGGACAATGCAAGATTTAAGTGTGGGAAAGGGAGTAGTTAGGCACTTAGGAATTTCAAAAAGATTCCATTGTGTTTGTTGGTAGTTTTTTTTTCTTATTGGTTGTGTCATTTTGCTGGTGTCGGTTTTTTTTATTAGCTTCATGTAGTATGAAGCCTATATTTGGCGCATTTTGTGCTACACAAAAAATAATATTTTTTGAAACAATGGAAAAAATACATATATGTGTGTGTATATATACCAGGCTAAGTCAAAAACCAAAAAGAGCGACTAAGGTAACAATATGAAAGACCGGTATAGGTGGAAAAACCTATGTAAAAGTGAGAGGCCCTGGTGTGGAAAAGATGCAAGGGAGTTCAACTTGTGTGTTGAGCTAGGATGAGAACCTGAAAGGGCTCCTAGACAAAATGAGAGAAATTTAGAGAAATGGGAAACTACACTAAACATCTCTTGGATTTTCTTTGGAAGCTTCTTCGGCGGAGTAAGTTAGCTTTGCACTTATCATGTATACCTTACACTTTTCTTGGTATGATAGGTTGTATGGATTACTTCAGTTTGTCCGGGGAGAATCAGAGTTTTGAGATTCTTACATATTTGGGAGACTAAGGTAGAAATTATTGGTTAATATATCCTTTCATGCTACAATCCTCTTAGATCTTTGCTTGTTTGTATTCACTCGAGGACGAGTCAAGGATTAAGTGTGGGAGAATTGATCTGCACCTTAAAGCATGCATAAACCAATGCATTTGACACATTTGTTATTATGTTTTGGTTGGTTGATTACTAGTTTTAGTTAAATTTACATTACAAAGGCTTTAGATAATCATTGTTGATTTTCTTATCTAAATACCGATTTTTGCAGACTTAACTGGATCTAATTGACACTTTGTCCCCACACATGCCTAGACCTTCTATTGTTAGCTTATTATTAGGTTGCTCATGAGCACTTCAGCGTAGTTTTGTAGAAGGCTATTCACAAGGGTGGTAGTAGATATTAGAAGGTCATCCGCAAGGGTGATAGTAAACAGAAGGCCACGAATTAGAACATGGTAGTAGATGGAATCAAGCAAGAAAAATAAGGGAGTTAAAGTCCAACTTTTGAAGACCTGGAAAGGTTGTTCCAAACAACGTGGGTTGAGCCAGCCAACAAAGTCATTCTAGAGACCCTCAGCATGGGTTCTGCCAGCCAGCACAGCCGTTCCATAAACCCTCAGTAGAGGTAACGTGGTTCAACATGGCCCAAGCCAACGTGAAGGTATGTGCGGCTAAGTATGGAGACAAGTCGTGCCCTTTAACACAGCCTGTTTCTCTCCAACTCCATCATCCAAAAACCACCCCAAAGAGTGCAACGATATACACGGTCGCGTCAATGTTTTGCTCAAATATTGACTCCCAGAAAATTGCCCACCAAGATATAATAGCCCACGCCGTCAGAAGAGAAACTTATACACCCAGTCGGAACCTCGTGAATAATTACAATGCATGCACCGTTCAATTGATCAAGGAAGAGCTCCCAGCCGGTGGATCCTGCCAAACAACGTGGCCAAACACATCAGAATAAAACCCTAGCCAGTGGCCCGTGCAAGAAAGAATGGCCCGTGCAAAGTTAAGCCAGCACGTATGTGCAACACGATACGAGGAGTGCCAGACATATTCGACATGGGACGTGTGCTATTGCACGGACCATAACAATATTTGGCTTTCATGGTTCTTAGCCTCATTTTGGGACTTTTTCAAGGCCCAATTCCATAATACTATATATAGGAGCCTATGTCAACTAAATTTTAGGGGGTTTATTTTATTTTCATTCTCCTAAGAGTAGGTAGAGAGAGAAAGGGATTAACCCTTCTCTATAATTTTATTTCTTCTTTTTTTTGCCCAAGGGCATTGAATCCAATGAAATATTTTGGTTAACTTCTTAGGGAGTAGAGATTTAGCTTGGGGATTTATATTTGTATTCATGACTTGATAGTTAATTTGTGGGATTTTATATATCTACCTATCTTTTATATTCTTATAAACATTATGTTTACTTGTGCTTTATATTCTTATATATCTACCTTGTTAATTGCATAATTGTTACACAATGTTTTCATACACCTTAGTGTACTTTCATATTGGGTCATATATTGGTATCCCCCCGGGAGTGAAACCTAGATGTAATAGGGGTAGCGGGTTCTCGATAGTTATAGGTGTATGCATCTGGGTCGTACAGTTTCCGTTACGATAACCGTACACCAATCTAAGTTGGAAAACTGGCCTAAAGGGTTACCGATAGAGATAGATTTAGTAACAAACTAGGGTTAGCATCATTTGCAACCTTAGATTTAATAATAAGGTGCCTATTCCTTTGCCTCTGTAGTCCTAGGGAGAAACATTCAAAGTGGAGTGCCTCAGACTTAATCGCACGGGGAAAATCATACTTGCACAATAGCGGGGCCATTATTGCACTTCCCTAATTACGAAGGTAATACTAATGGAAGAAATTGTGTGCACCCTTATGTGAAAGTTGAAGGTAGTGTTGACAATCAACCACACTACATAGAGTAAGCATTAGAATAGGTTTGTATGTCTTGAATGTGATGGAATATAGGATCAAAATATATTACCAGTCATGTTACACAAATAAACCTCAAGTGCTAACGATATATAGTTTTTCTCTCTTGTGCTTTTGCATGTTTTTATTTGTTAGATAAATACCCCCCAAACATTTATTTCAATATTACCTAATCCTAACACGTGATTGGATTGACGACCCGGTCACGGCTGTGTGTAGTTAACTTTTAGATTCCTAGCATCTTTGTGGACCACCCCAATTTTTCCACTATCTACCCCATAGGTAGTTTAGTGGTAGGAATGGGAGAAATAATAAAAATATTTATCTTAGATCTCACAATTTCCCCCCTCGGGGTAATAGTAGATCTTATGTGAGATGGTTATTTTATTAGCGACCTCAGGGGGAGGCGGGTAAGTTGCGGATAGAGATAGCATAGTAGAAAACTAGTGTTTGCGTAGTTTGCAACCTTCTATTCAACGATAAGGTGCTTATACATTTACCTATGTAGGTATGTGGAGAAGAATTCATAGTGGAGTGCTCGGGATGTAATCTTACGGGGAGGAATCAGACATCCACAATGCCAAACCTGTTGTTGCACTTCCCTATTTACGGGAGGGTGTCGATAGAAGAAAATTAGAGCACCCTTATGTGACGGATATGGGGATATTTTTTCTACTTACCACACTATTTGGCATAAGCTTTAAGATATAATAGTAACTTTTGAATGTGATTGAATCTAGGATCAAAATATACTTCTGGTCATGTTACGCAAATATTCCAAGTGCTAGAAATATATAGTTTTACTCTATTGTATTCTTGAATTCTTGTAGTTGTTAGATGAACATACCCCAAAACTTGTCTTGCAACTTTAGCTATTCCTAACACATTGTCACATTGACGACCGAATTTTGGCTGTGTGTAGTTAACTTTTAAATTCCTAGCATCTCTGTTGAAGACCTCGGTCTTGCCACTGTCAACCACATAGGTATTTTAGTAGTAGGAATGAGAGCAACAAACAAATATCTATCTTTAATTATTTCACCCTTCTCTGCTGGTTAGTAGATCTCTGGAAAGGTTGTTTATAAGCAACCTTGCGGGA
Source organism: Rubia occidens (assembly GCA_032360425.1). Lineage (NCBI taxonomy): Eukaryota > Viridiplantae > Streptophyta > Magnoliopsida > Gentianales > Rubiaceae > Rubia > Rubia occidens. The sequence continues at coordinate 12,074 of JAUOBV010034273.1, forward strand.
AGGGTTGTCAAATATCAGCGCCGCTTCCCAGGATGCTAGTTTAAAGATTTAATTGTTAACTTTCATAGCTTGTTACTTGAGTAGTTAGTGTAGTTTTTGTTTTTATTTTGTATTTTTGGTTTGTCTTTGTTGTTGAGGATTTTTCTTATTTTAATCCTTTTAATTCTAATCCTTGTGCTAGTGTTTCTCTTTGGTTGGGTATTTTCTAGTTTCTAGTTTATGGTGCATAAATGTCGAACAAACCAAGGAACTCTACACAACTGAACGGAAAATGCAAGTGGTCAGAGAAAAACAAGGAGGAGAGCTAGTGTAGGGGTTCCCTAATAGCCTACTATTATAGTTGAGGAGACTGTAGTTATGGTGGAAAATAATTGTTCGGGTCTTCACCGGCCATCCTATGGATGGTAGGTAGGCATTGGATCATGCCGCTCTTCAACTCACAAGTCACATTCAGTGACAATGTTTGGAACACAATCCAAAGGGGTTTATTTTCCAAGTTTTGACCTATCAACTTCTTAAGTGTACGATTATCCTCCGTCATCTCAAAAGTTTCCTTAACAATAACAGTCGGGTCTAGCGGAACCCCCATTCTAGTTCTCCTCATCCTTCTTCTCCGACCACTGGTGTTTTTTGGTAGGTAGTGTAAAGTTCCTTGATTTGGGGTATGGGTGTGTACAATAAACTAGAAACTAGACAATACCACACAAAAGAGAAACACTAGCAAAAGGATTATAAGTAACTGGAATAACTATCACAGAGGTTCAACACCCACAACCTGCTAGAGCAAACAAACAAAAACACTAACTACTTAATTAAATAGTTATGAAAGTTAAAAATTATATCTTTAAACTAGCATCCCCAGCACCGGTACCAAAATTTGTTCCACACTTTGCTGGGTCATGAAAATTGTCAACCTTATGGGAGATAAGATCATCAACCCATAGAGCACTAGAATAATCAAAGATAAAGATTTATATTTTTCTTGTGTTCTTACTGCTAAGCTACCAAGGGTAGGTAATGGAAAATCCAGGGTCATCCACAGAGATGCTAGGAATTTAAAGGTTAACTATGCAAAGCCGCAATCGGGTTATTAATCTGATCACATGTCAGGAATAGTTAATGTTGTAAAACAGGTTTTGGGGGCGATGCGGGGGGAGGGGGGTGGTGGTGGTGGTGGTTTATCTAACAACTCTAAGCATACAAGAACAAGAGAGTAAAATATTTAAACCTAACAATTGGGGATATTTGCATTATATGAATGGTAGTATATTTGTATCCTAGATTCTATCAAATATAATATGTATAAACCTATACTATACTAATGTAACTTAGTAAGGTTGATAGTCAACACTTGCCCCTATCTATAACATAAGGGTGCTCTCATTTTTTTCTATCGACACCACCTCTGTAATTAGGGTAGTGTGACCATGGACCCACCATTATGCAGATCTAATTCTTCCCCATAAGATTACATCCCGGGCACTCCACTATGAATGCTTCTCCCTAGACCCGTGGAGGAAAATGGATGGCACCTTATGGTTACTCTAAGTTTGCAATGACATAGGTTGAAATACGCCAACCCTAGTTGCGACTAAAAATTTTCTATTCGTAACCTTTCGAGCTCCAGTCCAGCTAAACTAGTGTACGGTCATCGGAAAAGTGACTCAGCGACCCACATTCATACACCCATACAGTCTGAGACTCTCGATCCCCCTATTACCCTAGCGACACTCCCCCAGGATTATCAATAAATATGCCAACAAGAAAGTAGACTAAGGTGTATTCCAACATATTGTATCAATCTTGCAATTAAAAAGAATGTAAGGCACAAGTTAATATAATGTTCATAAGCATAAAAGGATTGGGAGATCTTAGAATCTCACAAAATAAGTCATGAATAAAAATTTAAATCCCCAAGCTAAATAACTACTCTTTAACCATTGAACATAAATATTTCATTGGATTCAATATCCTTGGGAAAAATAAGAAGAATTAAACTAAGAGGGACGGGTTAGTCCCTTTACATATCAACCAACTATTCGGTAAAACTAGGAGAAGGAAAATAGGAACATCCAAACATAAACTCTAGTAGACATAGGCTCCTATGTATAATAGTAGGAATTTGGTCTTTGAAAGAGCCCCAAAAAAGGTATTTAACCCTAGTAGCCATTGGACACAGCCCGTGCTATAGTACACGA
>JAUOBV010034375.1:3046-14269 GCA_032360425.1 Rubia occidens
GTAAAATCTTACAATTGGAGATGTCCTTGGAGTAGCTCAAATGGTGTGCGGCCATTGAGTAATTTTGAACAGTTTATCAAAAATGTAGCAGTAAGAACACATTATCCCCCAAAAGTCAATTGGTGGATTAGCCTGAAAATGCAAAGCTCGAGCAACATTTAACAAATGAAGATGCTTGGGCTCTACATGACAATTCTATTGTGGTGTGTCAATCATAAAAGTCCCAAACATGATACCAGATTTAGCGAAGTAAGATCTCAAAAGAAGAAACTCTGTATCATTATCATCATGGACACGATGAACGGTGCGACTGATTTGATTCTTGACTAAAGCACAAAATTCTATACATCTAGAAGCTATATCTGAATTAGCCACTAATAAATAAGCACAAACAGCTCACGAATAATCATAAAAATAGTTTTAAAACTAAATGCTCCACTAGAAGAAGGTGAGACATCACAATGTATTAATTCAAACAAATAGCTGGCATTTGAAGAACTCAAAAGAAAACTATGTCTAGTCTGCTTTGCTCTATGACACACAGAGCAAGGAACAAAAGTATTATTCGTGCTAAAATCAGAAGTAGGAACGGAAGACAACACCGTAGAGGATGGATTTGAAGATGTTGATGTTATAAATCAAATGAAGATGTAGAAATGGAAGTAACTATCGAAACTGACTACGGGATAAGAGACTAACACACATATCCAGCAGATGATGTCAATGAACCCTTCCCCTCCCTTGTTGCTCACCCACACCAATCATAGTCTCCGTACAGATTTTCTGTAATATACAATAATTTTCAGTAAGAAAAGTTAGACATTTTAAGGCAGAAAGCAATCTAAAGCATGATAATAAGTTGCATCGTAATGCAGATACATAAAGCACATGAGTAAGACTGATATCTCCAAAACATAAAGATCAATATTGTGCAGCAGATGACACATATTCATCAAGCTGTAGAAAATTAATAGAATCGGCAACATTAGTAATGCAAATAAGAGAACCTTTTTCACCAATCATGTGATATAAGGCTCCAGAATCAAGAGTCCAAGCTAAAGTAGGCTTACCTGACCCATAGTCCAGAGGATAATTTAACTAATTAAATAAAGTAAGGGACATACTCCTTTGGATATCACACAGAGCAGAACCAAAAGTGAAATCAATCGCAGGTGCAGGTGGCCCCAGCTGCGAGTCCAGATGGTGACGTGATAACTTCGACGAACAGCAGCTGAGGGCGGTTAGGCGCAACAACGACTGGCTGAGCCGATGCCTTGGTGTTTATGGCGGTAGTTGTGTCTCTCATCCCCGTGAACCACTCTATATAGCCTGTGAGTTTGAAACAAGTATTTTTGTCGTGGCCTTTGTGATTACAATGAGTACAGAGAAGATTCTTGCATTCAGTTGCAGTGAGAACTCCAGGTGAAGATTATGAAGGTGGTGGGCGACATGCAACATATGCCACTGAGCCACTTGAAGATTCACAAGCTCATATGCCAACTCTGTGAGTCTCCTCCCAAATTACGAGAACATGCGAGTGTGTGATTGCAGTGGTTCTTGAGCCATGGCATTGGATTGTAGAGTGTGATAGCTATCATCCAAAGTGAGAAGAAATTGATATTTTCTCTTTCTCATGATCGTTGGTGGCAGCAATAACAGTGTTGTATGTACACAATGGTTTGAAATTTAATAGGAACAAACCCGAGGAGCTATAGGTGAGTTTTAATCATCATTTAGTTTCTTGAGTTTTCTGAAATTGATGGCAACAGTCTGACCATTTTGGCGGCAATTGATGTCACTGCGCATTTGTAGAATTTCCGGACCATTGAAAAAATCATCCAGCAAGATCATTCCATAATTTCTTAGAGGTGGAAAAATAGTTCGCTGAAGATCGGACAGATAGATCAACAGTCTGCGGGATCAAACAAAAAAGAGTAGCATTCACACAGGGCTAATCATCGTAATCATGATCATTAGCTGCAGTGAGTAATAGTTCCATCAATGAAACCAAGTTTCTTCTTAGCAAGGAAAGTACTACGAATCGCAGTGGTACATTTTATGTAGCTTTCTCCACCTTTCAGAAAGATGGTACAGATAACAAGACCAGGACCATCAAAAGGATGAATGTAGTAAGGAGATTTCATCAGTCTACCAACATGTACGACTAGCACATTGCCAGAATTTAATTCCAATTACTTGATTAAAGCTGCAATAATATGGTTGGCAGTGATATCTCGAATCTTATTGGTCTCAGTTTCAGCAGCGATGCGAGCAGATTCTGCAACATCACAGCCAAAGTCAGAATCAGAAGTCAACATCCGAGAAACATTGGCGAATCATATCAACATCGATAGTGCAAGGATCGGATCGGCGGTAAGACGCAACAACTCGTGGGGTACAGGAGCAGCATGAGGCGGACGAAAAACAACAAAGAGGAGATCATCGACAGCAACAAGAAAAATGGCAGTGGCGATCGGCAGTCTGATATCGGACGACAAGCAACGACGAGGACGCGGCGAAACCCATGTTACATGCATGGGCGACGACGCAGGGCTAGCTCACAGAAACGGCAACAAAAAATTTAGGGTTTAGGTTTAGGATTTTATGCACTGATACAATGTAAAAGTAGTGGAATAATATTGTAATTTGTATTCATGGTCTAGGTTGCAATATATAAAGGTACAAAAAAACTATACACAATCATAATAAAAAAATAATTCTAATTTATGTAGAAATAATATTCACAAAATATTGTTATTCTACTTTAAGAAACCTTTATGTAGATCTCCGAGAACTTTCTGATTTAATATCTCACAAAGTTCATTCAAGAATATTATTTTATATTTTATAATTTCATTAATTTATTATTATATTTTTACCTAACAAACTTTTCGCTTTTCCCGTACCAATTATAAGGAAAGGGGACGAAAATGTTGACTCGTATCACTATAATGATCATTGAATGTCAGGCAAATTTAAGGGAACAACCAACCCTTGAACTGCGTGCGTGTCTTGCCAATGGATGCATCTTAGTGTGGATATCAATTGAGAGGAAAAAAAAACACATTCTTCGTATATTGCTTATTGTGGATATCAACGTCACGTTTTAATACAGACTACAGTAGATCATTTTACCGTATTTGAGCACAGCATACTTAGCCTGACTTGGGTCTCTGAAATCGTCATTTATTTCATTTGCTTTAATTTCATTCATATTTCTTTAAAAATTAGGGGGAAAGAAATAAATCTACATTTACTCTAATTTCATTTTTTTTAAATTCACAAAGTTGAAAATTCGAGAGCAGTTTAGACAACATTAAGGATCCGAGTAAGTCGATAATTTTAGAGGACGACCAGAGGCTAAATGTGTACAGAGATGTGAGGGAACATCGGCACGGGTCGTGCAAAAGCACATGGCCCGTGCCACTCATCTCGTCCAGAAGCACACAACCTAGGGCTGAAGTCTTCATCTTCCATTATGAGCGCGGGGCCGTGCAAAGGCTTGCGGGCATGGACCGGATCTTTAAGTCTTGACCTTTGAGATGCACGGGCCATGCAAAAAGATACGTCCCGTGTGAATACTTAGCCGCACGGCCATTTGTTTGACACGATCCGTGCAAAGGGGCACGTCTGTGCCAGTCTTCACAATCTCCCGGGCTTGGCTGTTTCCTTCAATCTTGTTTGTACCGCTATGGGTGAACCGTTGATTCAATTTGAGAGTTCTTGTAGTCTATTTCATAGTGCTCAAGAAGAATAATCCAACGGTGCTACCCTCGAACCCTAATTATTCTTGGATAGTTTACAGAACTCTGTACAACTCTCGAAATACAATTCATCCCGCTTCTTTGTCCTCTTCTTCGGCCCTTCTATTTTCTACCACGTTTTGACTGGTGGCCTTTAGTCTTCTACCATCTTTGCAAATGGCCTTATAAAATCTAATACCGAAGTGCTTACGAACAATCTACAAATAAGCTCACAAAATAAATCTAGATGCTTGTAAGGACATAGATCCATTAGATCTAAATAAGCTACAAAATGAGGGATTTAGATAAGAAAACCAACAAGGGCTATTCAAACCCCTTGTAATGTAAAGCTACTCAAATCTAGAAATTAACCTTACAAAAAATGCTAAAGATGTGCTAAATGCATTAGAAAACACATGTTTCTAATGCACATCATATCTTCTGAGATATCAATCAGAGGACCATATGCTAGAAAAAGATTAAGCGGAATCCTTTGATTGTATTCCTCAATCTCTGAATCATCTGAAGCTTCAATCCCCAGTTCATCAATCTTGGTATGATGATTTAGCGAGGGATTCGGTATGTCGATGCTTGTTGTCACAGGTCTTGAACTTACTCCTTATTGGTGCAATGGTCCTACAACCCCAGTATACTTACCATAGCTGGTTGAAGCACTAGCAGCCATTGTGCTAATTGGTTGATATTTAATATTAGTCATTCTTTTGTTACTAGGATCGGATAATTATTGATAAGTTCTTACATATTTTGATTATACTTCTTTATCGATGCTTGCGCTTTGGTTGCACAACCATTCACTTGTATGCAACAAGTTGTTGGTAGAATCAGACATAAGATGAGGAATTAAATGTATGACTTAATGGGTCCTACTAGCATGCCAATTGATGCATATCGAGACATCGTTGATCCTCGACCATGGATCTGCAAGAATAAACCCTCGGGAGGTCCCAAGGGGAAAAATCTATGATACTTAAGTTAGCAAGCGTGTATAAAGGTATGTAATCAATTTTGAATGAATAAAATGTAGGACATACCCGTTTGTTTATAAAGGGGAGATCTTGTGAGATCTCCGTTATTTTCTAGGGTTAGGATTCCATTTTATTATGGAACATGTACTAGCATTTGAGTATGAGTATGAATATGATGCTAATCATAGTGTCCAGGTTGGAGTGTATATCGAATATACTTACCGCGTGGGCCTATTTGGTCTATTGACATAAATAGTTATCAATGACCACTAGGATTTGGGCCCAAATATCATCAATAATAGTGGTATACACCTCCCTAAACCAAGCGAAGCTAAAATATCGCACAAGTAGACTAGACCCGCGAACATAAGGAAAAATCTACCAAATACAGGGTGCACCTAAGAAAATCAACACCCACAAACATAGTGACGAGACCACAATTCAACAAGGAGGAATATACAATGTGGACCATGATCACACGATTTATCTATTATAAATGAAGAACAAGAATGAGGAAAACTGTAACGAAAAATTTGGCCAAAAGATGGAGATTCACCATCATCCTCCACCCGCATTCGCTGATCCCAATCTTCGTTCCTAGAAAAAAATAGAATAAAAAACATTAATAAGCATCAGATAATTCACAAATGAATAGCTAAACAATTGGTTAGGCTGTATGCTTACAATGTACATGAGCACTCCTAGAATATTGTACAAGAGACGTAATTTGAGTCTGTATCTCCGGTAACGGAGATAATCCTCTCGAACAACCCACCCAAGTAAGATTATCACAAAACCAATGAGATCCTGTGAACACAGCAAAAATACCTCCAAAATATCACACTATACTCCCCATGGAAGTTTAAGACTTACGCATATTCACAATACCTTCACTTGCAACACTAAACACACACATCACAACCACAAGAATAACTCTACTAGTACTTAAATGCTACACTATCACAAACAAACCACAACTGATGATATTCCCCAATAGCCTCGCCCTTATATGGTAAATACACAAGCATCATAAACGTAGCCTACCATTTTTGAGAATATCTAAAGAGTAATGTCTCCTCGCCTATCGATAACATACTTAAACCTTATTCATCTTAGGGAAGTGGAACATGTTACTTTAAAAAAACACCCAATGTAGATAACAAGAAATATACCCTGTTTATGTGGATAATTTATTCATTGCAACAATAGATGGCCAAGCCTAAGCCTACATAACCCATACAACACAATCCTACACTGTCACAAGGTCGAAATAACCAACAGGCTCCCAAACGTCCCCCACTACGTAACAGCGATGCAAGTAAACATATACATCATCTAACTAGATATGACACAAGCAAGAAAATCACATGCGCCTTTGCTCAGTAAGGAATCCACACCAATCCATGACAAGAACGGTACATGTACCTATGGTTTTTCATGTGCCTGGTAAACCACCAGCCCCACCACACAAGTGGATGCACACCCTGCCTTCTCATTAGGACACACATACTATACTACGAACCCTAGACACCTCTCAGACAACAATCCGGGAGGATCCCCACAGTAAATAACCACCATCCTCACTCAGAACACATCCCTCAACCCAAAACATCAAACCACATATACCCTCCTTGTTCGTTCTTGTTACGATACCCTGTAAATTAGTTCGCTCATAATTACCTCGATACTTACATCATATAGAAATATCAAATTTTAGAGAAATAAAAATGTAAAACGTAGCATCCACAGACTCTCATGTTAGACCTACCATACTAACACTGTTTATCAAGGTTTGGTTACAACAACCCTAACTAAGTACACGAAAATAACTTGTAGAAAGATATAATTACAGCAAACTTATTTGGTGTATACCTAGCCCATAAGCTAGAGGATGCTAAACTTTAGGCCCAGCCCAATGCTCGGCCACAAATAAATGAAGACGGAATATATAATGATTCAGCCCATCGTCCATGTTAACCACGAACTGATAAAGGTTGAAACATGTCCAAGAGGACTCAACCATGAAACGAGAAAGATGGAATCACGATCAACACCATGAACCGAGATTATAGTGACCACGATGTAACCCACGACCTTAAACCCTAGTAAAGCAGATCCACAACTACAATCGCCTGTAAATACAAGGACAAAAATATTGGTTAAGGTAGGTGAGACTAAAATGAGAAATTCCAGTTCTCTAAAGGAAATACTGACTTGATCGTCGGAGTGTTTTCCCCGGAATTACTTCAGGGGTCTATTTTGCATGAGGAGACATTTTTCACGGTGAACAACCACTACTTTTCTTGGTCGGGATTACCACATCATTATTAGATCAACAGACTAAAACCCTAGTGCATGTAGCTAGATCAAATATGTGAGACACGTTGTTAGGAACCATTAGGTAGCCCAGAAACTAAGACTTTCCCTGGACCACCTTCCCCCTCAAGTATTTCCCCTAAATTCTATCTCATGTTTAAATACACCTTGTCTCATGTAGCCCCTGCAACCCCCATGCGCTGCATATGCTTCACGTAAGAAGACTTGCGGTCGAAAATAGGCCCACAGTCTGAATGACCTAGCTCCATTCTCATTATGTATACTAAATATGTATAAATTTCTCTATCTTGCTTTAAATCCTCCACACTAGGTCAAGTACGTAGAACCTTAGTAAGTAACGCGCAAAGGGAAGCATTTACGTCATGTTGCTCCTTCAATAAAGCCTCAAGTTCTCGACACCTTTTCTTTCCCCCGACACAGCGTAGTTCCTCACGCCCAACCATGCCTTCTAGCTCTCGTACTTTGTTAAAAGTCGAATTGAAAAATCACGTTCCTCGTCATACCACCCTTTCTATTCTTGAATTTTAGTCGTTAACCGGCAACATTCAACTTCTAATCTATCCCTCCACCCAAAAGGCAACACACCTAGCTAGCTGGGTTTTGAAAATATATCTCATTTCCGTTCATCTTCTTGAGACTTTTCCACTAAGAACTTCCTACATTCCCCTTCTCGATCTATAACATCCATCAATTTTTATTTTAGCCTTTAAATATGAAATTCTTTCTCGGATATATGAGCAACATGCTCATCAAACGATACAATATTTTTCTCTTAATGCAGCTTCCACCCCAGCTCAGAGCCAGTAAACCATAACAACAATGCCCTAATACGTCCCCTTAGTTCCATTAGCGATTCCTTAAGATATTCATTGGCTTCATCCAAATCTGGTATAAAATATTTCACAGCCTTAGTTAAGTCACGACTTGTAGCACCACTAGGATAGCTGGCTTCATGACTCAATCTACCACAACCATCCCCAACTCTAATCTTTTGAGGAAGCCCAATAACCAAAGCCATACCACCTACACCCAACACACCTCGAGGAAAAACACCAAGCAGAAGACCCTCTATAGAAGCCTCCTAAAGAACATACAAATACACGTTTAAAATGGGAGATAAAGCACATATCATTCCAATAAAAGGCACATAATCAGAATAAATAAGGAGCTTTCATTCCATAGTTGCACAAATTAATAGTACATCTACATATCTAGCTTACATCAGGACAAGCCATCTCATCTTCACTGATGGGACTAATAGATACCACCCATTCATCACCCATAACCAAAAAAACTAGCACCATAGGCCCTGGCCACAGTGCCAACCCACAACTCTACACTAACCCGGCCAAACTTAATAATAGCCACACATTGGTCAACCTCACTGCTATCTAACTTTCCCAAAGAAGGCAATGAAGATATCCTAGCTAAGTCTCCAACTAACCAAAAGGCAGCACACCTTCTCTTTTCCATCTGCACTAGACCCTCGTCCACCATGCACTTTGCGCTTTCCAAAGCCTCCTATAGGGCATACCCCTCATCTAATCTAGAAATATCCAGTTCAAGATTCATGACACGAATGTGAGCCATAGCCTCACACCTCTCAACCTTATCCATCTTCACATACATATCCTCGAGAATCCTTAAAAATCCTGCATCTCCACAAGCTTATCTACCAACACACGGGGAAAGCTCGGATGAGAAGGACCATCTTCCTTTATAAATCTATGCTCGCCACGCGGAGCGGAGATAAAAATGTCATTTTCCTCACAGGGGGCCTACAACTGTACCAACTTTGTTTCCATCTCATTCTTAATCGCCACCCTTTTTTCCCAGTGACGATTAAAGCATCCCTAGTTTTTCCTTAAACTCCTTGCCCGTATATTCTACAGAAAGTTGAGAAGCATCAGCCAAAGTGTCCCCTATATGCACATACACACACCATTAGAATAATAAGAATCAAAAGTAATAAAAATACCATTTTAGTGGACCTAACTACACCAGAAAAATCATGAACATCAATCGCACATTCTAGCAATAACCATCGGTGTTCAAAGCAAAGGCGTAACACTCAGGCCTCATCACCCTCATGGGACTTTCACCGGGTCCTGAACTCTTCTACCTTTCCGCTTAGTGGCACCAACACTCCCTTCCCAGACATCATTCAAACGATAATATATGTGAGAGGCAATAACCATCATCTCATTGTCTCCACATCGACTTTCGAATGCACTCGCATCCTGGTTAGAAGGTATTGATCTTTACATGTAAAATTTCAACGCTTCAAAATTACATATACACATTAGTAACCCATATATCGGTGGCTAGCTTATAAATCTTTTAGAAATTTAAGTGACATACCTCGCCTATCTCTAAGCCTCTCTACCTCCATTGGATGATCAACCACTTATCTCATAGAACCCATAACCTTCTTCCACTCCGTCTCTCTACCCATGAGCACATTTTAAATTAATATCGGCATCGAATCACTACCAAAACATTTAACAAAAATAAATCTATTATCAAAATTTTGACAGTCATCGGTAATCCATGCACGAGATCAACTTTTCAAATGTAGGACAAAAATTCACCTGTGGTTCAGCCATATCCGTTCTAAGAATATGATAAAACATATAAAACATTTATAAAAAAATCTTGGCTTTACGGAATACTTGTTTAACACAACCAATAAGGCCACCCCCCTCCCCCGAGAATGCAACTACGCAAGAGAAATACCATAAGCCTCCAACCCGATCATGAAGTAATCCAGAATAGATAGAGTTAGGCCATACTGCAACTAGTGCTGATACACATTGAAAAAGCTTAAAGGCGAACTCAGCTCCACATCACTAGTACAAGGAACCCTAATCTCACAAACTGGAAAACGGGGATAGTGAACGTCATTTTACTCACCGAAATAATCTGCAAATTCTAAATATGAGATTAGCACAATAGTAACCAGAGTCGATCCCACGAGTAACAGAGCAAACTCTATAAATAATACCTACTAATATAAAGAATTTTGGTATAGCCACCACGCCTTATTTTTAATGATTTTTCTAACAGCTAATGATGCAACTAACTAATATCAAATATGAAATAATAATGCAACTAACAAATATAAAATATATGAAGAAGATAATCGGCTCGTAATAACTCATATTAGTTAAACATCGATCATCAGTGCGAAGATAAATGAATTTATATGCATCTATTAGTTATAGGACATCTATTAGTTATAGGACGGTAAGTATTTGTTTAATCCTCCCAATTCATTCTTACCTTGTAGAGAATTGACCAATTATAATTAATCAATTGTTTCTCTTACCAAGATACCCACGAAAATTATTCCCTAAACCAAATACATACCTCGATAGCATTAAGAATGAAAAGAACCTGATATAACAATTACTCAAGTATTCGCAAGAAGTAACGCACGCCTAATTGTTCCCCATCTTGCTATTACAGTCTCAGCTAGTTAGATGTTGCTACAAGAATTTTCTACTTACTAACATTTTCCAACGATTACGTATTGGTGGAATTAGTAAACATTATTCTAACAATATTCAAGTTGGACAGACTTAAACACATTAAGAATTAATTAAACTAAGAACAATCAAGAACACATAAGAATTATTTATAAAACAATTAGGTTTCACGATTCATAAACTAATACTCATTATTTCATGTTGATATATAAATTAGTTAATCGTAATAATCTAACTAAAACAAAATAACTACGGAAACAATGTTAATGTGTCTATGCGTAACTAATGTCTGTGTGTATTATGCCGCAACCGCGACGATATATATACACGGTCACAAAAACCAAATCCTATCAACTTCAGATTCTACTCACGAAAGAAAGGAGAGAAAATCTCTTCTAATTCTGATTAAACTAAATAGCTAATTACTAAAACAAAGGAATTTCAATTGAAAACGAATAATAAAATTATTATCAATATGAAAAGTTAATTTATTTATTTTTAAATCCACATCTCTTTAATACATCACTTTTCACCCATAATTTCAGCAATTCTGTTTTTGCCTCATTTCCTATATCTCTGAAATATATCTTATAAAATACGAATATTTTTCATTGGAGCACACCGCCTCTTAAAAAATTTAATCTAGAAAACCTAGTGGGGAAAACCGTT
>JAUOBV010034578.1:0-14265 GCA_032360425.1 Rubia occidens
GACGTCGAATATGATTCGGTAATGCCGATTGAAAAACCAATAAGAGTGCGACGTATCATACTAGGTAAATAGCACAAAAATAAAAATGTGACGTCACATCACAGTTGCTCTAACCGACGTACAATCAATGTAGAAGCAACGTTGCATTCATAGAAAGGGCATACACTAACAACAGCAGAAAACTGGTAAACAGAAAAATCCTAAACCAAAAAAAATAGGGCACAGTAATGGGGGAAGACATAAAACTCACATTCTAACACCCTAGAACCTAATCCTAGAACTATAATCCATAGAAACTTCAAAACATGAAGCAAATATCATATTCATACACCATATACATAAGAATTTCAATGATAAATACAAAAAGAATTAATGTAACCACATGATGAGAGCATACATTAGAGAAGATGGGCAGGGGGGCTATTGAAATTTGAGGGAAATTTAAATGTTTGAAATGATGTATGAGGTGGGCTCCATATATATATATATATATATATTCGTTTACAAGCGTTGTGAATTTTGGCTCGGCCAATGCAACGTCGCAAATCACTCAACCTTATTGAGAGTACATCGACGTTTGAGTGATGCCGGGTACTCTAATCGTGACCTCACCATTTCATCCCACTAGCATCGAAAATGCACGTACGATGCCACACGTCAATCGTAATATGCGAGATTGGACCGACCTATCACCAATGTCAGAAATACATAAAATGAGTCTCACCAATTCAGCCCACTAGCATAGCAACTGGGCTCGCGTTTGAACGAAACAAACATAATTGACCATAATAATGGTTAATAGGACTTTAAGAAAATTGATGGTTGGATTTTCCTTGTCCTTTAATTTTTTTTTAAAAAACCTAGAATGTGTTATTTCATCTGATTCTGTGTGGTGAAATTTATCTTCCAAATTAATTACGCTCATAGTCATGTTATTAATGGAATACTAATAAAAATGATGGAAGAATACTCCAGTGACCTTGATGCATAAATCGGAACAACATGATGGTGACAATGTGATTTAGATTATCGGCTATCTCCATATTTGCATTTGTCCCCACCATTTTGGAGGGACTTAACTGTAAACACAGAAAAGTTCACCAGTTGTATTGAAATCAATTCTGATCGAACCAGACATTAATAAAGTGTATGGACATTTAAAATATGAATTAATAATGTCTAGTTAACTATTTACCTTATTAAGGTCAGTCATGTTCTTTTTGGTCAAATGTGAGCCCAGTTGATATTCCAGTGGGCTGAATTTTTGTGGCTCAATATATCCATGGCCGACATCGGTAATATATCGGTCAAATGTTGTAAAACACAATTTACATGCGACATCGCTTATGCAGTTAGTCAGACAGAGACCTATTTGATATGTCAGTGGGTTGAAATGGTGAGTCCCACGATAAAACAAGTCGTCGTCAGTCTTTTGTCAATCAACACGACTGATAAGTGATGTCGTATGGGGACGGAATTCACAATGCTATGTAATGATAATATGTATATATGGAGCCCACCTCATACATCACTTTAAACATTCAACTTTCCCTAGAATTTCAACAGTTCTGCCCATCCTCTCAAAATTATGTTTCAACATGAAGTTATTTTAATTTTTCCTATTAATTTACTATTGAAATTATTATGTGTATGGTATGTGAATATATTTTTTGCTTCATGTAAGGATGTTTCTATGCATTAGGGTTCTAGTATTAGGTTCCGGGGTGTTAGAATTTGTATTGTATGCCTTTCTCCCATTATATGTTTAAGAGCTTTATTTTTTGCCTATTTTCTGCTGTTGTCAGAGTGTTCTCGTTTCATGGACGTTGCTTTTCCATCGATCCTATTTTGGATAGAGTAACCAGTGTGCAATGTCGCTTATTCATATTTATTGCAGTTTACCTAGCATGTGACGTCGCACACTTATTGGTTGACCATTCAGTTTTCATATTTAATCTTTAATTTATAATCTTTTTTGTTAGCTTCATTATTTTAATGTTATTCAATCCTCAATATTTAACCTAGCATACTCACAAATTTTTAATAGTAGTATCAGTAACAAAACTAAAAAAATATTGGGTATTGTTTCAATTAGTATGAAACTAGAAAATTGTTGTTGTGAAATTTGTTTTTAAATTAAACTCGAACTGTTGAACTGCTATTCGGTGGGCTGAAATTTTTAGGCCCATCAAAGTCTGTGATGTCGGTAAGTGGTTGACACCATGTCTCCTGATCTGACTTTGGTGCAACGTCATATACATTGAGGCGGACAACACAATGGTTCAAAATAACGTCATTCCAAAATAGGTATAAAAAGGAGGATCCTGAAAATCTATTCAACCATATATTCACAAGTTTCCCGTGAATTCCATAGCCTCAAACCTCCTCCTCATATTCTCTCTTGGAAAATGGTTTATTTTTTCTAATCTCTTAACACCTAAGTTTTGGAATTCTTACTTTACAATGTTTGATCTGTGGTCTGTGAATGTGTTTTGATTTTTTGACTATCTAGTTTTTTCTAAGATTTATGAGAGTGTGAACTTTTTTTTTACTTTAAACACAGGTATAATATTTTGGTTTGTCTCCAAAGGGTTTTTGTTTAATTTTATGTTGATTAAGCCTGATTTTTCTGGTTTTATGTGTTTCTTCCCGTAGCTTCCTCTGATATATGCAACGTCGCTTCTCAATCTGCCACAACTCGGTTCATCCAATTTTAGTGTGATGTCTCATATTATTATTTCAATTAGCTTATTCTTTATTTTGTGATGTTGCACTATTATAGCATGACCTTCAGCATGACCAAAATGTTACCAGCATCGCATTATGACATCTAACTGCACAATTGTTATGCATATGCGACTTCGGTCTTCTGTCGGTCATGTCTTAGGCCTTAGAGATAAGTATGTGAAATCACAAGTATATGTCGGGAATCCCGCTACTTTGGGCCAACATGCACTCCAGGCATTCCATAGGGCAGTTAGCACTTAACATTTTCCCTTTTGATGTAGGCCTAATGGCTAGAAAAAGATCATCTAATCTGCCATTTTTCAGGTTTTTCGCCAACGTACATAAATATTTATTTACTGGCTAACACATCTTCACACTTTATAACAACTAATACTCTTTGGATTTCGTACAGTACATCGCACAACGTTGAAGCAACCCAGATACTGTTTTCTTTGACATTGATCATCATAAGATGGTTCTTGATAGCCCACATTTCTACTGCACCCTCAAGAAGTAGAACTTTGGGAAAATCCCTACTCTGGTAAGCTTTTTAAATAAATTTTATTTGTTGACAATTGCATACATTTATGCATATGCATATTTCTAATTAATATTTTTTATGTGACTCAATACATCCCATGTGAGATTGTACCACTCTTGCTGACTGAGAAGACCCCCGTAGTGCTGAGGTGCTATAGGACAGAGTGGTGTATGAACTACTCGGGACAAGGTAAGATCAAGTCCCTTTCTCCAAAGGGTTTTGAAGAGTTCCTTAGGGGAAACAATATACACATCGGGGACACCTTATTCTTCGAGGTGATAGAAGTTGGGGGGCCAATCGTCTTCAAGGTCATATTTGTCCGAGCTGATTGAGTTTATTGTATTTTCAGTTATGTTGGAACTAAGACAACTCTTATTCAAATTTATGTACTATTTGTATGGATATTTTCATGACTACTATTTTTCTAATTATTTAACTATCTTATTTGAATATTATATAATTGACTGTGTATATGTACGATTTGATTTGCCCATGATTTTATAAGCCATCTCATAATTCTACGATTAAAAACCATTGAACAAAGGGTATCCTGGATGTGTACGAAAGAGGGGAGGATTTCTAGGGTGTTTATAGCACAATGATAGCTAGCTACTGTAGTGCCTAATTGTCCTTTTACATACCCCTACATTAATTATGATGATAGGATATTGGAAGGAGAGAGACGCTAAAATGAAGAGAAGCGCCCGACCATAATTTTTTCTTACAAATTCTTTACTTTGACATATCGTTTACATGTCTGTGACTTTGGTAGTCAATTGCAACAGATGCCGGTGCAAGCGACGTTTAATGAAAAATTGGATCACCTATTATAACAACAAGTGCTACGTCGCAAACTATTCGGTAACAATATTTACCTCATTTTAAACTTATACTTTGGTTCATTTAATAAATGAGGTAAAAAGGTAATTATTTACCTCGGTTTTTTTATAACCAAGTTAAATAATATCTTTTACTTCGAAAAAAACTGAGATAAAAGAACTTTTTACCTTGATTATTTGATATTAACAAAAAAAACGAGGTAAAAGGGGCGAAGTAATAAGTCATTTTTCTTATATTGTTACTTAGTGCTGTCAGATTTATTCTTTTTGATAAGAATATAAATTTTATCCTTAGTTGAAACACCAGAATAAGTTGGTTTACCCATGTTCAATTGAGGGGATAACCTCTTTACCTAAACTAATGTTGTTTAGAAGATCCTCCTTAAGCTTCGAGACACTTAAAGAAGTGCGCATTGAACCAAATATGCAAGAAGAGCTTGAATGTCCTAGTTTTAGACACTTTGAGCAATAATCTTGGACTCCCTCATATTTTAAATACTGCCAAAAGCCAGTGTCTCTGAAACTCAGCCAAATCCTTTCCCTTAATGGTAGTGTTATATCAACTTCTACACTACGAGTTCAATCCAACGTTGCCTTATCTACCTTCACTGCATTACCGATAAGACTTAAATTAGATAGAATGACCCCTTCGACAAAAAATTGATCCGGTAATTCTTATAATGCTACCCAGATTGGAACTATTGGAGAATCTACGTTGGGGGTTGAAATTTAGCATCCATTTTGTAATCCTAATTGAATAAGCCCCAAAATTCTAGACCTTATGCATCCAACATCGGTAATAATCACCTGGTAATGAAAAATGAATTAAAACATGTCCATTATTGAGGAAGTGGATGTCGGTGTGACCTTTGAACCCACCCGTCTGAAAATCTTTTCTCAGTTTTTCCATTTGCGGACGGCTTCTGGAGAATTTGCCCACTACTGTAAATTTTAAGTAGAAGAATAAGAAAAGTAAATTAATATCAAAACATATCAGTGCATTAAATTTTCTATCAAATAAAATAAATTTAATTTAAATGCATGTCGTGCGGTGCACGTAATTTGCTCATGTGAATAAAAATTCATATAAAAAGAACATATATAACAACAATGAATACATCATAAATTTTAATTTTTTTATCATAAAAATTATGTTCTTGATGAAAGTTCATAAGTTAAGCATATGAAACATATTTCTTCGATTTAATGATAACGAGTTATGATAATCTATACACATTACATGAAAAAAGCTTCCAAGGAATCCGCTCTTAAGGCATCAATAAGGAAATGTTTTTGACTCGTGAAAATTAATGAATTAAAAAATGTAATATGGCCTTGGGATGTTGCGAAGAAAATTTCCCCCAACTAGAGTATTAATTATGAATTATTCATTGACACTCTTCCTTTTCATGCAATTAACGAAATAAATCATTTTGGTTCTTTTATTATAAATAGATATAACTTAATGAATTGACCCAAGAAAAATGTAAAATATATATACACACACACAATGAATGCATGTTATTTGTGAGTAGAGGAATAAGAAAATTATATTAACATTGAAAATAGACTATTGCATTAAATCTTCATCTAATAAAATAAATATATGGTTGAAATGCATGTCCACTAGTGGAGAGTCCTTGATTAAAGACATTCAATCAAAGACAGTTCTTGAGGGAGGTTATGAATTCGGAACTCCCTTACAAGTCATTCCAATTTTTTTTAAAGACAGTTATAATTTGATAAAAGGTTGTTCTTGAAGAACTTCCTTTAATGGGGATCAATTATAGGTTATGGAACTTCCTTTAATTTGGTGTCTTTATGGGCCTCTATATAAAGAAAAACATTATTTCCATGCCTTAGTATTTTTTGTTCTAACTCTCTCATTTGAAGACCCGCCTCTGTCCCTCCCTCTCACTCCCGCCGGAGCCCCTCACTCTGTCGCGGTCTCTCTCCCTCCATATTTCTCCCACCTTCGTCCCTCACTCCCTTCAGCGTCCCTCACTTAGCCACCAGCCACCACTGGCGTCCCTCATTCAGCCACACAACCACCAGCATCTGGCGTCCCTCACTCAGCCAACGCTGACCACCGCGGCCCCCTCCACCAGAGTCCTCACCACCACACCCCCTATCTGCCGGAGCCTTCACAACACCTCCCCCTCTGCCGTGTCGCCCTCACCATCGCATAGTCGTGTCCACTGTGACGTGTCCGTAAACTATCTTCATTTCTCCTCACAGCCTTCCTCCACCATCTTCATTTCTCCTCACAGTTTTCATTGCTGCGATCGAGTTCTGCCAATGGGTCTCCTCCATCGGTGAAGCCCTTGACCGCTGATGTGTTTTAGGTTCCATATATGTTGTTGTTGGTTGCTGCTCTCCCGTGTATATGTTATCATTGCTACACTGAAATATTATTTACATTTAGGAACTTATTAAAGCTTGTAATGTTTTTATTATTAGGTACAAATGGACCAATGTATTCATTAGGACTAGAGATAACATTGAAGTCACCAATTAGGCAAAGAGGGGTGTCCTTAAAGGCTGATAGTGAATGCCACATTTTCCTTCTTTCCTTATTGGTATGTTTAGCATAAATGAACCCAATTTGACATTCTTCATGGAGTATAGGATGTGTAAAATTGGTAATTATGTATCGTTCCTCCACTGCATGAATTTTCAAACTGATTTCATCTGTCCAAAAAATCCAAATTTTACATTTATCATCTGAGAAATAGTTTTGAAATCCAATACCTTTTGAGATTGTTTTTATGTCTCCATTACTGAGCATAGGTTCTATTATCACAATAATTTCATTTAAAAATCTTTTTTCAATATCTCTAGTTCTAATATGAGTAGATTTGTTCCTTACTCCTCTAGCATTCCAAACATGGATCCTGGTTTCAATCATTGAGGTAAAATCCATTTTAGGAGTAGCTGTATAGTCCTTTTTGTTTCATTTTTAGGTATATTTTTTCTAAACATTAATTTCTTTGATTTCAGCAGAGAGTTAAATGTATTATTACACTCAATTAGGCTCCTTTTAATTTCAACGAAATTTATTGAGTCCTCCTTAGGTGGGGGAAAGTTTGATAATTTTAGGTTGTTCTGCATTAACCATTCAATTATTTTTGTTGTTTTGTTACTTGATGATAACAAAGGAGAATCCCCAGCACCAAATTCAATACGCTTATCATTTAGATTATTGAGTTTATGTTTTGAATCGTTTGAGTTTTGTTTTAAAAATATTTAGAGTTTTTGTCTTCCTCCAATGATTTGGTAGTATCAGAAAGAACTGTTTCTACGTCATTATATGAATTTTCAATATCAGTCTGAGGAGAGATCAGAATTGCAGTGTTCATGCCTGGGAAATAATTAACATTTGGAGTATTTTCCACCAGAGTGTTTATTTGTAAAGGATGAATCTACTAGGGGTTTTGACACCTGGTCCTTCACGACAGATTTAACAGAAGAATTATCAACAACAACATGATCTACCAATGGTTCAACAACAGCAGATTTAACAGACAAGTTAATAACAGTAGTATGATGTTCTACCACAGGTTCATTCACATCCGATTTTTCAAGTGAGTTACTTACAGAAACAACATTCCTAGCAGTTCCATCAGATCAAATTGAAGACTTAATAACAACAATGAAGAAGGAACCTGTCCCTTTGTATTAGATGGGGATTTTGCTTTGCTCATTTCTTGATGGCCTTTTGCCTTATCATCTTTGTTCAAGACTTCTTCTGCTGAGTGCTGTCAGATTTATTCTTTAAGATAGGAATATAAATTTTATCCTAAGTTGAAACACCATAATAACAAGGTTTACCTCTTCTACCTAATATCTTTCCCTGTTCAATTGAGGGGGTAACCTCTTTACCAGGATTGATGTTGTTTAAAAGATCCTCCTTAGGATTCCAGGCAATACTCTGGGACTCCCTCATATTCTAAATACTGCCAAAAGCCAGTATCTCTGAAACTCAGAAAAATTCATTCCTTTAATGGTAGTGTTATATCAACTACTAAACAAATTTAAATACATGAGGACGAGTTCGATTCAACGTTACCTTATTTACCTTCACTGCATTGCCGATAAGACTTCTGATAGATAGAATGACCTATTCATCAAAAAATTGATTTGGTAATCCGTATAATGCTATCTACATTTGAACTACTGGAGAATCTGCGTTGAGGTTGAAATTTGGCATCCATTTTATAATCCTAATTAAATTATCCCAAACTCCAGACCTCATGCATCCAACATTGGTAATAGTCCTCTGGTAACGAAAAATGAATTAGAACTTTTCGATCATCGAGCAAGTGGATATTTGTGTGACCTTTGACCCAGCTGTCTGAAAATCTTTTCTCAGTTTTTCCATTTGCGGACATCTTTTGAAGTATTTTCCCACTAATGTAATGTTTAAGTAGAAGAATAAGAAAAGAAAACTAATATCGAAACAAGTCATTGGGTTAAATTTTCATTCGAATGAAATAAATATATGGTTTAAATGCATGTCGTGCAGTGCACGTAATTTACACATGTGAATAAAAATACACATAAAAAGAATGTATATAACATCAATGAATGCATCATAAATTTTAATAGTTTTATTAGAAAAATTATGTTCTTGATGAAACTTCTCAAGTTATGCTCATGAAATTGATTTCTTCGATGTAACGCCA
This sequence comes from Rubia occidens, assembly GCA_032360425.1. Taxonomy (NCBI): domain Eukaryota; kingdom Viridiplantae; phylum Streptophyta; class Magnoliopsida; order Gentianales; family Rubiaceae; genus Rubia; species Rubia occidens. Next base: position 8,793 of record JAUOBV010034578.1, read on the forward strand.
ACAAGTTATGATAATCTATGAAGATTACGTTTAAGAAAAGCTCCCAAGAAATTCACTCTTAAGCTATCAATAAGGAAATATTTTTGACTAGTGAAAATTAATGAGTTTAAATTGTAATATGGCCTTTGGGATGTTGCGAGAAAATTTTCCCAACTAGAGTAACGATTATTAATCATTTACTGAAACTCTTCTTTTCATGAAATTAACAGAATAAATCATCTTGGTTATTTTATTATAAATAGAGGTAACTTAATAAATTGACCTAAGAAAAACACAAAATATATGTATATACACAATGAATACATGTTATTTGTGAGTGGAGGAAGAAGATAAATATATTAGGGAAAAGTGCCAATATAACGCTCAGATAATTTTTAGTGCAAAAATAACCATAACTAGTTAATGTAAGTGCCAATATAACCCTCAGACCCCATTTCCAGGATTGACTTCGCCGGACCGCTGCCCGCCGCCGTCGCTGGACCACCGCCCGTCGCTGGACCGCCAGCCCGCTGGACCAGCCGGACCGTCGCGGGATGTTGGAATGGGTAAAATTGCATTTATATCAGCTAGGCAGGGTTATATCTGCACTTTCAGTTATCAAAAGGTTATATTGACACTTATGTCAACTAGGTAGGGTTATAAAAGCACTTTTCCCAATATATTAACATGGAAATAGATCAGTGCATTAAATCCTCAATCCAATAAAATAAATATATGGTTGAAATGTATGTACACTAGTGGACAACCCTTGATTAAACGCATTCAATCAAAGGCGGTTCTTAAGGAATCACCTTGGATTAGGACCTGGGCGATGTTATGAATTTGGAACTCCCTTCCAAATCATTCTAGAAATTTCAAAAATGGTTATAATTCATTTAAAGGTGATTCTTCAATAGCCGCCTTTAATTGGGTGTTTTTATGGGCCTCTATATCAAGAAAAAACTTAGTTTCCATGCCTTAGTATTTTCTTTCTTCACATCTCTCTTCTAAACCCTCGCCTCTCTCCCTCCCCATAACTCCCTCTTCCTTCCCTCTCACTGCCGCCGGTGTCCCTTACTCAGGCGCGACCTCTCTTCCTCCCTCTCACTCCCGCCTCCCTTTCTCTCACTCCCGTCGGTGTCTCTAACTAAGTCACCAGCCACCACCGACGTCCCTCACTCAGCCACCAGTCACCGATGCTCCTCTCTTAGCCACTGCTGACCACCACGGACCCCTTCACCAGAGTCCTCACCACTATGGCCCACTATCTTCATTGCTCTTAACGTCTTTGCTCCACTGTCTTCATTTCTCCTAATAGCTTTCGCCCCTGCGACCGAGTTCCATAGTTGGGTCTCCTCCGCCGATAAAGCCCTTGGATACCGCTGTGTTTTAGGGTTTCTGGTATCGACGTTCCTCTGCTGTTGTGAATTAGGTTCCATGTATGTTGTTGTTGTTGGCTGTTGCTCATCGTGTATATTTGATTGTTGTTGTACCGTTTTAAGTTTCCAGATTTGTAGCCAGGAATTGATTAGTTTTCGAACGCTTATTTTTGGGACCTCAGCCTCAATAGAAAGCTGTTTTGAACCGTCTTTGATCGAATCGATCAAAGGCAGGAATAGAGAAGGAACTTAAAATGTTTCTTCTTAAGTCCTATATAACTTCCTTCAATCAAGACTTCTTCTACTAGTAGTCATCCTGTGAATGAAATTTGAATGAATGAATAAAAATAAATATAAAAATTAATCTGGAAGAAAGGTCAATTTGACTATTTTCACTACAATGCGACCGTGGTGTGCAATGTATTACATTTGTCTAAAAACATTGTAAACTAATACTTATATAATGTGAATATTTAATTTTAAGTTCTATTATTATAAAAAGAGATAACTTAATATCAATTACTTTTAACACTGAAAATTTACTTATAACCTAATTTACCAAACAGTAAATGTTCTTTGTTTTTCAGCTGCTTATTCTCACATTTCAGCAGAAGCTAGTTTTACTTATAAGCCCAACCCTACGAAACACCCTCATCATCCCTGGGTGTTATTCTGTAGGTACGTTGAAGATTGAGGAAAATGGCTTTGGATTTAAAAATTGGAGAATCTAGGAGAAGCGGAAAGAAGAAGATGAAGAACGGATTTTTAATCGATTTGATAATCAGCTAAAAATATAAAATGCCTCCTCATCTGTTGAGCAGACGTTTCTTGGCTTATTCTCTTCTTTTTTGTAATTTTTTCCAGGAATTTTTTATTGAGTTTAATTTTATAAATTGTTGTTTAGAGGTTTTCATTGATTTTTTATATGATTCCGAAGATGAGGAGGCAATATTTGCACCCCTTGGCACATAGTGCGTGCAAAGTGGATCCCTATGTAAGTTTCCACCCCCTGACATATGTATTATGCATAAAGAGAGGAATGAAAATTGTAAATTAACATAGAAATAGACTAGTGCATTAAATTTTTGAATCGAATAAAATTAATATATGGTGTAAATGCATGTCTTGCTGTGCATTAAATCCGCAAGACTAAATAAAAATCAATCTGTACGATCGATCAATTTGAATAAATAATTTTAGTTTTTTTTACTATAAATAGAGATAAATTGAATAAATTGACACAAGAAAATACAAAATATATACATGTTATGTTTGAGTAGATGAATAAAAAAAATTAACATCAAAATAAATCAGTGCTAAAATCTTCCTTAGAATAAAAATAAATAAATATGGCTAAAATGCATATCGTGCGGTGCATGTAATTCGCACGACTGAATAAAATTATTTAATTATCCAATATAGAACTTAAAATCTAGGGTAAAATGCATTCATGCCCCCCAGTTTCTTGGTTAGTGCACACATACCCCCTAGTTTTTCAAAAGTGCAAATATATCCCCGGATTAGCTGTGCCTTAAAAATTCATACCCCTCATGCCTGAGTCTGACGCTGACGTATTATTTTTCGGTATTGGGGAATAGTAAATTACCAAAATAACCACCACTTCAGTTTTGAAAAGTTAAAGATTATTTTACCCTCCACTGAAGTGGAGCCCATCCTTCATGAACATCGAAATAAAAATATTTTTTCAAAATTTGAGTTCAATAACAGTGCGATCTGAAATAGGATTAGAAGATTTTCATCCGCGACTTTCCTGGGCCAGATTTATTTCTTGTTTCCAACCCTAATTCCAGCGGATTTCCCTCGTCTATGTTGGATTACTCGAATGGATTCAAGATATGAGGGAAAATCCAAAATTGGTCTCTATTTTTGGTTTTTTTTTCATTAGGGGCAAAAAAATCATTTTCTTTGAGTCCGATAATAACCAAAATTGACCAATTTTCTAGATGTCATCAGGGGTACAAATGCACTTTCAAAAACCTGAAGGGTGTATGTGCACAAAACAAGGAACTGAGGGGTATAAATGCACAATTTTCCAAAATCTACATTATGTAATTGGTAGTTTTACCAACATATTTTTATAGCCTAAACATTACATTTGAAGTTGTAAAGGGCTAACACAAAAATTAGTCTCGAACAAATATAAAAATTGGAACGTATGAATGCATATTTTGAGAAAATGTAAATAAGATGGATTAGTAAACTCACCTTTTTTTCTTCTAAATTGAGATGAACTCAACTTGATTAATAAAGTTTTGAAAGGAAATTGCTAGTAATCTTTTTTCTTCTGTATAATTATTTTGTAAGTATAAAACACAATGAAGTATCCACTGCACATATATTAAATTAGATTTTTGAATTGTGATTGTGATAATTTATTTTCCAAATCCTATATACAGTCGCTTTAACTGACTGTCTGACCAAGTTAAGTTACCATTCGGAACATAGATAGTCTTTGTTCATAATATAAGAAAGGACTAGTACCAAGGATACCAGCAAAAACACAAAATAAAACGGAAACCGGGCTACAGAACCAACCACTCCATCACCTTTAACAAAGAAACGCAGTTGCGCTTTCGAAATCCCTCTCCACACCTTTTATGCCTTCCTTCAGCTCTTCCATTTTCGATAGCAACAAATTTATTTAAACATTATTTCCTTCCTTTCTTGACTTGGCCTCTGAAAACTTCTCTTGAAGCGCTTTCATCTGCTGCTTCAACTCATCTATCTCTTCATCAATTTTTGCACTCTCAAAATAGGCCATTTGTTTCTTGTCAATGATTTTGATCTAGGAGTTTCCTTTTAGATCTGAGGGAAATTTCTAGTACCTGGATTATATTGGTGTCTTTCAGAAGATGAAGAAGCATTGGTACCCCATGGCACATGGTGCGTGCAAAAGTTGATCCCTAAGTTTCCACGCCCTCTCACATATGTAATGATCCCTAAGTTTCCACCTCCTCGCATATATGTAATGTTTAAATAGAAGAATAAGAAAAGTAAATTAATATAGAAACAGACCATTGCATTGAATTTTCAATTGAATAAAAATAAATATATGGTTTAAATGCATGTTGTGCGGTGCACGGAATCCGCACATGTTTAAATATGCACATCCATCTAATATAATCTCATGGTTGAGATTGATATACTAAAAATAAATTTAGTGAATGAGGAAGATTATGTTAGGTGGATGGTTGAGATTTGATGTTAAAATAGGTGTACAAATAAGAGTGTTAATAGAACCCTATGCTTTATATAAGAATATCTATAACATCAATGAATACATCAAAATTTTTAATAGTTTTATTTAAAAAATTATGTTCTTGATGAAACTTCTCAAGTTAAACTCATGAAATTGAGTTCTTCGATGTAATGAGAATGAGTTACGATAATCTATACACATTACTCGAAAGAAAAGCTTCCAAGAAATTTTTTTAAGGCATCAATAAGGAAACTTTTTTGGCTGGTGAAAATTAATGAATTTAAAAATGTAATATGGCCTCAGGATGAGGCAAGATAATTTCCTCCAACTAGAGTAACAATTTTGATATTTCACTATTTTGATTCTGATGGTAGTATCGGGTCGACTTATTGTGACTACAGTATGACAACACAGTGTCTAACCAATTTTTTGGGGTCATTTTTCTCATTTCCACATAAGCTTTCCGTTTAACAATGTAATATTTGATTAGAGTTTATGTGTAATTCTCTTTCTGCCACTGAGAGTGTAGACTAGAACTGTAAAATTATATAGCGCCTCAGTTTAATGGATTTATCCCACATCATATGTTTGTAATCGCACATTGTGAAAATTATTGAGCTTAATGGAAAAAGGAGGGAACCCTATAAACCCCCGTCTTCAGACGGTTTATAAATAAAAAATAAAAATTATGAAACATTCACTGATACCCGTTCTTCCCATGCAATTAACATAATAAATCATTCCGGTTCTGATAAGATATCATTTATTATTATTATTTTAGTTTAATATTTTTAGGAGGTCAAATACTATACTCATTTTCCCATTGGGTTTTTTTTAATGAGGTGGTATGATCATTTTAGATTATTACTATTATTATTCTTATTCTTATTATTAT
>JAUOBV010034678.1:0-23419 GCA_032360425.1 Rubia occidens
GTTCATTTAAAGGTGCAACAATAGATGAAAAATCACACACAAACCTTCTATAAAAACTAGCTAAACCATGAAAAGAACGTACCTGATTACCATTGGTAGGTCTCGGCCAAGACTTGATGGCCTCTATTTTGGTTTCATAAACGTTTATGCCCTCATTAGAGACCACAAAACTGAGAAACACCACTTCCGAAGCATAAATATACACTTCTTGATGTTTGCATACAAATTAGACTCACTGAGTTCAAGTAAAATGGATTTAACATGCCCAATATGCTCATTAGTTAACTTAGACTAGATCAAAATATCATCAAAGTAAACCACAACAAATCGACCAATAAACTTTCTCAAGACATGATTCATCTACCGCATAAAAGTACTAGGTGCATTGGTTAATCCGAAAGGCAAAACAATCCATTCATATAACCTGAATTTAGTTCTAAAAGCAGTTTTCCACTCATCACCCTCCCTAATTCGAATTTGATGATAACCCCGAGTCAAATCAATCTTAGTATAAATCACAGATCCATGCAAATCTTCAGCCATATCATCTAACCTAGGGATAGGATTACGATACTTAAAAGTTATCTTATTAATAGTACAACATTCCTTACACATCCATCAAGTTTTATCTTTCTTAGGAACTAAAATGAAAGGCACAACACAATGACTTAAATATTGGTGCACATAACCTTTTTGAAGTAAATCCTCAACTTGTCATTGTATTTCCTTTGTCTCCTCGGGGTTTTCTTTGTAAGCTGGTCAATTAGGTATAACCAAACCCAAAATCAAGTCAATCTGATGTTCAATGCCTCGCAGAGGTGGTAATCCGTGTGGAAATGCCTCCGGAAAGATGTCCCCAAATTCCTAAAACATCTCGGCAAACCATGAAGGAACATGCAAAGGTATATTTTCAATGGCGAAATAAATTTCTCTAAAATGTAAAATTGACACATGTGAATGATTATAAATAGCAAAATTTATGTCCCTAATAGATGCATAAAATTATTTCCCAGATTTAATTGGCAATTCATGTTTCATCGTAAAAATAGATTGCAAGGGACTAAGATGTGAAGATAAAACCTTTCGCTACATTTCAAAATCATTCAAAAACTTACCCGGCTTACCTGGTTCGATCTTCCTTGTGTTATTGTCAAAATTGCCAGGGTTTTTACCTCCAATTTTCCTCCTTTGGTCGTTCGGATCTGAACCCTGGCAAGGGTTTTGTTCAACCACTTCTAGTAAGTCGCAAACCTTTCTTTGTCAATTTTCATGCATCTTTGAGCCTCAATCACTTCCACTGGTGATAATGGAACTAATATATACCTTGTTCTATCCTTAATCACAATAATTTTTTAGTGTAACCATCATGCATAGACTTATGATCAAATTTCCAAGGTCTCCCTAACAAGATATGACTAGCTTCCATAGGTATAACATCACCTAAGATAGAGTCATGATATTTTCTGATCTTAAATTTAACCACGCATTGTTTATTAACCCTAATCTCACCACTGCCATTTAACCAAATAAGTTTATAAGGTGATGGATGAGAAATAACAGATAAAGACAACGATTTAAACACTGGAAACAATATTAGCACAAGATCCACCATCAATAAAAAGTAAACAATTTTTATCTTTCACAAAGCATCGAGTATGAAAAATATCAATCCCTTTTACCTAATTTTGAGAGTTTAGGGCTTCAATGTCACAAAATTACCTTGTAATTTTAGACCTTGTTCACCTCGATCATTTACGAAGATCTCTTCATCTACCTGTTCTTCTCTAAAATCCTCAAGAGGTGGCATATCAGTGTATTCATCTTTTTCATCGCCTTCCTCAATGGTGGCTAACACTTTAGCATGGGGACAATTACTACAAACATCTCCTCTTTCTTTACAATGAAAAAAAGTAGGAGTTTTAACTGAAACCGAATTTGATGAAGAGACACGAAACTTACCTGAATTTCATGAAAACTGTTGACTAGATACTTGGGGTGCCATCATCCTATCAGTAGAGCTATAAGTTGGATTTGAGTAGGTGTGAATCAACCCTCACCCGCCCATGGATGCGCCCATTCCTAGGTCAGAACTAGGATTTCTGGAGTCAAGCCCTAAGCATCGACTAGGAAAATCTAATTGTTGCTTCCTTAGCTACATGGTACTCTCAACAAACCTTTCTTTCATCAATAAATCATCCATGGAGATGTGATGTTGAAGCTTGATGGGCGTTTGAAGGTTCTCCCACAATACTTTTCTTTCATTCCGACCCTTCTCATGGTTAACTAGGAATCTTTCTAGTACTCATCGACCATACAATTTCCTTGGTTCATATTGGCCAAATAAGAATGTTGTTCCATCAGATAAGTAGGCAAAACATGAAAATTGTGAAGCTTGGTCTTCAATCTCTCCCAGGTGGAGATATGTTTCTTCTCGGCAAGTTGTCTCTTTTCTTTCACATTTTCCACCACTTGGCCGCATAATGAGTGAAAGAATATTGTGACACTTTAACCTTATCTTTCTCCCAATAATTCTTGAGATCAAACAAATTCTCAATCTGTCGCTCCCAATCAAGGTAATTCACCAGATTGTGTTGACCATTAAATCGAGGGATATCATACTTTAGCCTCTTGATTTCTCTCACAAAATATGAGCTAGACCTTGAATTAAAGCTATCTTGTGTTCTCCTTTGGCAATCATGATGTTTATCGTGGCGATGCATGCTTGAAGATCCTTGATGTGATCGTTTATTCGATTCATTTGATTTTCATCGAAATTACCATAAACTCGGAATTTGCAAACAAATCCCTGAAAATCACCTCTCATGCCCATGAATATAGTGTAGGAGGTGCCATGGAGTCAATTTTTCTCGTCAATCTCTGCATCTCACTCATAAGTGCATTCATCGTGACAACAAACCGATCTGGATCAAGAGGTTCATTCAGTTTGAATTAATTTCGCTCCCAACTATTTGGAACCTCATCTCATGTCTACTCAACGCGTCTACTATTGGATGTGTTTGTTAATGTCATATTGTTAGGATCGCTAACAAAAGGCGGGACGAATGGATTATCATACACCATTTTCGCTAAACTACCAAGAAAAATAAACAGTTAGTAATAAAAATCACCCCCTTCTTCCCTTTGTTTAGTAAGTTCACTCACAAAATATATACCACTCGAAACTCACAAGGAGTAGGCTAATATAAGGGCAATCGATCAATTTTCCGCAAATTCAAAGCAATATAGGAGTAAAGTACAGCAGAACTTATATCAAAATTTAAAAATATATAAACTCAAAACTGGGCTCTACGATCTGGAATTCCAAATTCTAAAAATAATAAGGACAGAACACAATTTGAATGGCACAAATCAGAGCTGTAATGAAGAAGTTGTGATCAAAACAAGAATGCTTTATATAGACTTCAAACAAGTTCCGAGTATTAAAGAAAATTTTTGAAATCAAATTGGATTAGGATTATAACACCAAATCTCTCCTTGAAAACGAAAAGACCTTATTTACTTGCTTCCCAAGGTATATTTCTGCTCCAATCCCAAGCCCAAATACTAAGAAACTCCCTCTTTCCAATTTCGACTAGGATTTTGTTTCCTTTTCCCTTTTCAAGTCGGATTTCCTTTTTTTCTCTTCTTTCTTTTTCATCTATTAATTTGAATCTTACAAAAATTAAATCACACTAAATCAGATTATTATTCCCCAAGTTTACCGACGTAGGCAATCCCCAAATTTTTCAAAAATTGCAAAACAGCCCCCAAACTTTTGAAAATTGCCAAAGGCCCCAAATTTCTGATTTCCAAATCCCAAAATTCTGATTTTAAAATACAAAAATCTGCTACTTTTTTTTTATTTTCAAAATGTTTTGGAACAATTAAAGGCTATATAAAACTTGGAATAAGACTTCTGCGACAACTTCCTCTCGATTCAAATGAATTTCGAGGTATTCAAGATCGTAAGGATCTGGAATACTATATCTAGAAAAGGCACAAAAGACTCTATTTTTTTTTGTATAAGGTGTAATCAAGAATAAAATAACAATTCAAGATTACGGAATCAAAGAATGATAAAGAAAACAAATAGGAAGCATGCAATAGTTCTTCAGAAGAGTAGACGAAAAATATTGCAAGCATATAAACTATATTAGCTACCTAAAAACTACGAAACTATCCGGGAGGTGATGGCGGATAATACTTGTTAACACTCAAACTCTTCAACGTCCTCCTGACTCAATTGATGAAGGTGAAGGGGATAGTAATACCGAAGTATTCTAACTCTCGGACCCTTCAACGTCCTTCGACTCTAGATTCAATCCTCCTACTAAGAAAGATCAAACAAAAATAGTTAGAATATGACACGAAAGAGTTTATAATTAAAGGGAAACATTTTTGTGAATAAATAAATGCATATTCTTAAAACCCCTGAAGATTTTTGGCCACAAGAATACTTCGCTTTGCTCTGATACCAACTAATATTAATCTCCTTGCGAAGACTCTAGATTGCGGAATTTTGGATCTTTGACAACAATAGGGATTTCGCAAACCCCATGTGCCTGCACAAAATTGAAGCACCTAGCCCTAGGGGTACACTTAACTTTGAATTGCTCACTAACTAGCCTGCTAGATCAATTCACAAGGTTATTGATACTTAATTAACCCGCAGGATGTAGCAAAATGAAACGCTCGCAAACAATGACTATAACTCAAAATTCTAATTATTTAATTGATAAAAATGTGATTAAAATTCATGGACAACCCCTTTATTTATAGGGAGGGTATCAACCATAAACCCTGAACACAATTGGAAACTGAATCGACTTATGACAGGTTTAAGAAGTTAAAACCATATCTAACTAAAATACCTATTTTAAACCCTACCTTGGCCGATTTCTTCCAGAATATGTCTTGAAGAATATTACCTTATCTAATCCTACCAAATCTACTTATAATTAGAATAATACTACATATTTTTGAAAACCCTAATTGGACTGGGTCAAAAATATTAACTCTTCAAAAGCCCACATGGCTAAGTTATTGGACTGAAATAAAATAATATTACAATGGTTTACAATGATCGCCCATCCTCATTAAAAAAAACCAGTGGGAAAAATATTATAGTTTCATTCACGACATCTTCAGTTAATCGACAAGTTTGAGCAATTAATCCAAGCTCTGGCCGACTTATTTTTGAACTCTTCATCCTGAAGTTGATCCATCAAAGCATCCAATGCCCTATCTCTAAGATTTTTTCCTGACCTTGTCATTGGTTCAACCATGTCACTTAGAGGATCCTGAACATAACCCTTGAATGTTTTATTAAGTCGTGAAATGTCTTCATTTATGGTGGTAGTCATCTTGGCATCTCCATCAGTGTGTGACGTTAGAAATTCATGTTTCAAGGTATGCATGAGACATTGCAGTCGTCTCAATTTATGTATCGGGAACACTGATGGGTAAACGGTGTCACATGTAATCATTTAAGTTAACATTAAATTTATTTTGGAGAATTCTTCCCAGAGTCAGTCATGATATCGGTCTTCCCGACTACCCGGCGACATCGCTGGTACATGTCCACTAAGCCACTAGTTCCGACCGATATGTTCATGCGACACATGGACGATGTCACACATTTTTTGTAAGGCTAAACATTTTTAGTTCATGTACATAACTAATGTTTGGTGAAGGATCATCATATTACCATTTTTTTCAAATATTTTAGCATTTTACAAATATATTTACAAATACATACGTACACTTTATCATTTCCTTTTGTTTTAACACAGTTCTCCGCACAAGAGAGAAACCCCAGACCACTAGTGTTTGATCTTGAACACCGTACAATGGCAGAGGATAGCCCGCATTTCCACTGCACCTTGAAACAAAAGAACTTTAGGAAAAAACCGAACTTTGGTAAGGATTGAAACTAGCCAAAAAATAAAAGTATGAAATTATTTGATTTTCAGTTAATACTATTTGTTTTTAATTGCACATATATATATTGATAAGGATTAATTTTTTCTGAATTAGTACATCCTGAGGGAAATTGTACCACTTCTGCCAAATGAGAAGACTCCCGTTGTGCTGAGCTGTTATGGGAAAGATTGGCAGAAGAACTACTCGGGCCAAGGGAGAATCAAGGCCCTTTCCTCATAGGGTTTTGCCGAGTTCCTTTCTGGCAAGAACCTGAAGATTGGGAACACCTTGTTCTTCGAGATCATAGAAGTTGGGGGGCAATTGTCTTCAAGTTATTATAATGCGAGCGGATTGAGTTTATTGTAATTTTCATTCAAATATTGGAACTAGGCCAATTATTATTAATGTTTGAAATTTTACGTACTAATTTGTAAGGATTTGTAAGGATATTGAAAGATTAATGTTTTCTAATAATTTGACTACATTATTTGAACAATATGTAATTGAAAATATGTGCAATTTAATTTGTGCATGATTTTTAAAAACCATTTCCAATCGTACCATTCAAAAAAAAATTCTACAATTAATTTTTTAATTAAAAAATACTGAACAAATACTTTTGTAGACTGAAATTAATCATTTTCATAAAATAAACTAATTGTCCTTTTATTTTCCAAAAAACAAAATGGATGATGGGACATTGAGAGGAGAGAGAAATGTCAAATCGGAGAAAGGCGTACCAACCTAACTTTCCCTTTAATTTAGTTTGTTTTTTCCACCTCAAAATCTTTGCTTGTTGGTGGCGGTTTTCCATATTATTCAACCATTTTCATCCGTAACATAACAAAACTTGCCTTATTGAAATTTAAAATAATACTTCCTCATTTTTCAAAGTAAATGCTCCTCAAATTTATTATCTAAAAGTTATATCTTTACTTATCTTTGACGTCGGTCATCCATCGCACACTATGTCATTGAAAACGAAGTAATACGTGGTTTCAGAAACCATTTCAATACATCCCATGTGACGTCACACACAATTTTTTAGGTTATTTACTTCATTTTTTGCATCTTTTACTTCGGTTAATATAATAACCGAGGTCAAAAATCTAATATTTACCTCGGATATTTTTTAATCGAGATAAAAATATTATTTACTTCAAAAAAATATTAACCAAAGCCAAAAAAATTGAGGTAAAAGGGGTTAAGTAATAGGTCATATTTCTTGTAAGGACGTGTAATAAAGATATTTTTCATCCATATCGCAAGATCAAACAAAGATAACTACAAGGTTGGATGATTTGTTTGACCACTGTTGTACGTAGTTAGTCGAAGTGAATGTAGTAGTAGACTACATGAAGAGCCACAACTATAAATTACAAAAAAGAGGAAGTAACACCCACAATACACAGCTGTGTACATGAAGGGGAAAACAGTAAAGTCATGGAAGCACTCGACGGAAGTGATGTAGATCTAAACCGAAAATTAGGTCATCATCAATGATATACTTAAAATGCACCTAAAATTGTATGAAAACTTAATAGCATTATTTGTAACATTAGGACAATTATAAGAATAACCAGAACCATTGGTACGCTAGTCATGAACCATGTAAGTCTTCTGAATAAATGCAAATCTTTGTTTAATTGTATCCTTTATTTGTCCAGAAGGTACGTGTGGTAATTAATGTAATGGGAAAACACATGATATGTTCCCTCCATTTTGGTGGATAAATAATTTGTAAGGTAAGAAAAATTGGCCAAATATTTTTTTTGTAACAATTTTGGACACATGACTATATCACAATTTATGATGGACAGTGAGTGGGATGACTCTATAAAAGTAGCATATTCACTCTTATGCTTTTCTCACAACCGATTCACCCTCTTTCCTCGTCTCTACCACCTTTACATATTTACAGCCTACCTTCCTTCCTCTCATTGGGAGCAATACTTGAAGTATCAACAAAGAGATGTCTGTAATGATAATATTAGCCATACTCGGCCTATGCAATGCTGATGGCCATCCAAAAAACATCTTTCATTGATCATCGTGCAGTTTGCGTGCAAATATTATAAGTCGAATTTTGCAAGTTCATTGTTTGCATGCAGAATTTCAATGAAACAGAAGAATGTCTATTTATTATAGAATTATTAATAATAAACCTATTTATTAAAAGATATATTGAATATTTAAAATACTTTTATTCTTTCATTAATCATAGTGCAGTTTGCGTTCAAATATTATAACTCAAAGAGATTTTTATTAAAATTTCGTAGCCATCGAAACCTATTGATTTTTGCTCTATTTTGGTGCTAATTAATTTCTATTTACGGTCAAATTTTACAAAATTTGACTTTCAAAAAGAAATTAAGCAATTTATAGGTATTCCTTATATATTTTTTAAAAAGAACAATCCATCAATATTTATATTCGTTTATATCCTTAAGTTCATATATTAACTAAGACATCAGCCCAAAAAACCCAAATACTTCTAAACTATGAACCTTAACACATAATCACAAGTAGCCTTCACCTTCAATAAAACACAAGTATCCTACTCCATTAACAAAAAAATATAAACCGCGCCTCTCCACCGGATGACTGCCGCGCAGGTCCACCACTCGCTAATAATTATGTCGCTCACGAAGCTCCCCAATGCTCACGTCACTTCAGCTTCACCGCAAACGCCACTTCTTCACTGTTCGCAAGCTGCTTCTCCACCTTTCTGCTTCACCACCAATCACACCATATCGCTCCTCTACCCCGTTGGTGCTCCACCGCTCACGCCACACCACTCCCTTGCCTTGCTGCTGATCCACCACTGAAACCACGCTACTCCTCGGCCTCGCACCTGTGAAAGTCTTAACGGCACTGCTAAATTAATGTATACATTAGAATAACAATCTATGGTGATGCCATCACCAATTGCTTGAATCCCAAGTTGATTAGTATACCCTTTCTCAATCTTCCTCTTCACGGTTACTGGGTAATCAAATTGCTAATTGGTATGGGAAAATGAATTGTGTTCTTGTATTGCAAATTTTGCATTTGCGAAGGCTAAATTATCAGGTGGAACTAAAGATTTGTTTTCCCAGCTAACGGTGAGCTCAAGGTTGAGAAAGCCAATGCCATCAGAATTAAAATCACGATAATTGATGAATGAGAATTCATAGTGACTCTTATGGTGGTTTTTGGTTTAGAAGGTCACAATGTTACACATAGTTTGTTGTGATTAAAAGGTTCGAGACATGAAAACTTATTTATAATGTTTCCCCGTGATTTATAGGTAGATTGATATTTATTTTAATTGAAAATCTCCAATTTTCATTAAATAAATCATTGTAAAAAAAATGTTTACCGTAGAAGAATATTTTGAAGATGTGATTTTTCCTCTACACGTACTTTAAATTTTCCTTCATGCAATATAATTACATGGCGTTAAGTAACAAAATGGAAACATGTTTTCAATTCAATTATCCATGATGTCCAAAGGCCATTTGTGCTACACAAATTCCATGCATCCAATTATGACAAACGAATTCAACCAATTAACCCCATTGACCGATATTTATTATTGGTAGGAGAATGAGCAATAGTGTGTTAAATTTTTTCCATTCATGATATCATTCAAAAACTTAAAAATATATATTATGAACATCCACAAACGAGTGAAACAAATATGAAATCAAACATTTTTATCATTTAGTTTAATAAAGGTATATATTTATCTTCTGTTTAGTTTTACTAATTACACTACAAGAAAACTCACATTTTATTTCAAACTTTTTTACCTCCATTATTTGAAAAAATGAAGTAATAAACATTATTTACCTTGGTTAAAAACAATTGGGGGAAAATTTACACTTTTTACAACAAGGGTAAAAAGTTTGAAAAATCCTAGTAAAAATAACCGACACCGCAACCAAAGGTTTACCGATGTTAGTAATATATTGTTTCTGGAATTTTTAATTAAAAAATTAAATCAACCAATTTTCTTCACCCGTCCCACCCCGTTTCGGTTGAACAAACATTGGGTGCGACATTGGTCGCGGTTATGGTTGAACAAACAGCGAAACTAACATCAATAGCTGTTTTGAATGAACTTATAGCGAAACCGATGTCAGTACGGTTTTAGTTGAACATACAGTGGCCAATGTTCTTAAATAGTAATAGTTTAGGGCTTCCATGTCTTAAAATAATTTATGTGCAACCTAAAAATAATTTTCACTAACTTACATTCAACCTTTGTATTTTATTATTATTATTTTATTTATCAATATATTATTATCTAAGAGTTTATTATATATATAAATAAAAATATTTCATACGAATAAGTAATTATTGTACACAATCAGCCCTAATCTAAGCATTTTTTCTCATTCCTTACAAACATGACATCATCTTGGAAACAAAATCAATATACACTATATAACATGCAACACAATCACCATACATCATGAAAATATAAAGCTTTGATCATTGACAAAAATAACATATAGTATGGTAACTAAATTGCTAAATTAACATTGGATGTATGGAAAACTACCTCAATTAATTTGTACCCGGAGATGCTCCATCATTGGATACTTGTTGATATTTGAGGAAAAAAATTGATTGACCTCTGGGATTGTTGTAATGGTGTGAATGGAGAGGATGGTGTGGAGTAGGATTTGGAGAAAATGTGTTAAAGATGAGAAATGGGTAATGGGGCTAATTTAATGACTACAGATTTTGGTTGGGGGGGAATTTTACTTCCAATTTTTTGGCTCAAATTTTTTGTTCCTGCTGTGAATTTCATTATGTTCGACGTCGATATTTTATCGCCCGTGGAATTGCTTAATGTGACAAACTTGCAATGTGGCACATAAGGGCCAAAGGGTTGTTTTTAAAAATGTCGTAAAATACTCCATGTCAAGATTGGGGCCCCTTTGGTCGACCATCTTAATCCGATATTAAAACAACATTGTAGGGAATATATGAATAGAAAAATTTTATCAACCAATTTGCATTTGGACTTCTACCACTTTCTTAGAGAGAGCTAAGTATAAATATTAAAAAATTACCGGTGGTCCCAAACACGATTCCGATTGTCCGAAAAAGAAATGATGTCATCTCTAGTCGATCTTGTAATAACCGAGAGTAACAAAGAAATTGCTCTTATTCCACATACTCTTCCACATGTTCTTCCAACTAACCCCTTATATTCTTATCCTAACTTATGCTATCCAAAATCTGAAAATGGCCAAGACTTTAAAAATCTTCACACCATGGTTCTAGGATTTTCTCTAAAATTATAGTGGAAATTACAAAAAGGTTAGCCATTATGTTCCCAAATCATGTTGACTATTCCATATCATTTAAAAATCTCAAAAACATGGAAAATAATTATTGAAGTAACTGATTTGGCTCTGAGAAATACTTTCTTGCAAATTGGTAAAGGTGAGATCTCTTTTTGGGACACTAATGGGTTTGACTTTGGTCCTTTACTCATTTATAGTCCTCAACATAACCTATTCCTTTTACAGATGCATCTATCAGTGATTTTATTAAGTATAAATTGGTTTTTACTAAATGTATTGAGTTTGGTTTTCCTGCTGAAATTATTACTCATCTGGAAAATAATGTAATTTTCTTTTCTGATTATGATGACCTACTTATTTGGAAATCAGCTGAGAGTGGGATATTCTCTGTTAAATCTGCCTATGAGCTTATCAGGGCTGAAAGGGATGTTATTCCTTCTTTTTAAATTCTTATGGTCTAATCTTTTTCCCATATTTTTTTTCAATTACAAGTTACTTAACAAACTTCTATCATTGCCATATATGTTGGAAGATTTCAATTTTCATCTCCCTTCAAAATTTATGTTCTGTGAGAATGATTCTAAAAACTTACATCATTTATTCAACACTTGCAGTTTCATTACAAATCTATGGACCATTTTAAACAAAATCATCAAAATCCAAGATAGAAGGTTTAATACTCTTTGGGTTATATTTTAATTTCTACTGGAGTTCCAGACATAGATTTGCTGATCATTTAAATCTAATCAGGATAAACCCGTGTAATATTGTCTGGTTTATATGGTATGCCAGTAAAAATATTTGGTTGAATCCATTAATCAAAACTTTCAACTTATGATAAAAAAAACATCATCTCTCACTTTCAAGACAAGCTCTTTAAACATAAGTTGAAATATAAATGGAATTTGATTTTTGGTTTACCAGTTCTTCATTACTCAAAATATGCATGTCTCAAAAATAACAATAAGGAAAGAATCATCCAGTGGAAGCTTCCTCTTGCCTATAAACTCAATACTTATGGCCTGGTTCTTGGAAAAGGAGATTCCAGAGCTGGTGCCATAATCAGAGATGCATAAGGTCAAGTTCGAATTGCTTCTTCAAAAACTCTTGGTAATTGTTCATGTCTGCTAGCAGAGATTGAAGGTGTAAAGATTGGTTTGGAATTAGCACTGCAAAAAGGATGTTTTAACATTGAAATCGAATGCGTCTCCTTATTGTTAGTCAAGATGGTTAAATCGGATTTTAAAATCCCCTGGAAATACTTTTCCCCATTAGAGAAATATAGAATATGATTGATCAAGTTCATGGATCAATTTCTCACATCTTTCGAGAAGGGAACAGTGTTGCTTATAGCCTTGATAAGAATGCAAGTTCAACTAGGGTGAGTTCTACTTTTAATATTTTCATTTTACCTCATAATATTAAAGGTCTGATTCATTTGGATGCCACTAAGCTCTCCTATATCCGTTTCTTATAACTGTTAGTTTTATAAGTGAAGTTTTACCTTGTAGAACAGGTCACTATTTTTTTTTTGTTAACAGATTCTGAAGAATGGCTAGCATATTCTTAGAGTAGACATATTGGATCACCATAGGAATCAATCAAAATGTTTCTACAACTAAATGATAGGAAATTCTTGAGTCTGGAACAACAATTGTTACATGGTCGATTCGGATTAACCTTCAAGTCTCCATGTTGCTGCCTCATTCACTCTACATCAATAGTAAATCTCTTCGAGGGAAGGAATTTGCGAGGGACTATTATGTGAGGCCACCTATTTTTTTTATTACAAGGGTGTGGAGGCAAAAAGTGGCAGGCCATAATAGTTCTCGAAATGGGATTAGGGTTATATCCTTTGTGAATATGGGGTTTGGAGACAAAGGGTATGGAATTAAACTACTTGAATATAGCTATTCCAGTTTAGACATTCTAGCTGCACATAGTTTGTTCACAGACCAAAATATGTACTCTTGTTGTTTTCTTTATTTTCAGGGCCAGGGGAGCCAAATAAATACCCCTTCACTACGGTGAGTTTTAATTTTAAAAAATAAAAATAAAAGTAATCATCTACAATATACTCTAGTTCACATACTAGCACTTTCTAAAATATGATGGACATAATTTTATTATAGATTTTCATAAAAACCAAGAATGAGAAATTTCATGTGATTCTATGTGGGGGAAATTATCGTTCCCGTAATTCTTATCTTAGAGGTACAGATGGAAATATTAATACTAATGACGGACGATTACCCCATTTTGCATCCCTCTTAGATAGTACGCATAATCTCTATATTAAACAATTTTCCTCATGGTCGGGTGCAGAGTTCTGACGCATAGTGAACATGGAAGAAAGGTTGGGCCATAGTGTAATTTTTGCGAAGTTTCTTCTTCATATGCCGCCTGCGAATAATTTGGGCCCGTTCCATTGACCCGTTCGTGGCTAAATCGGAACATGTTGGACCTAACAATGTGAAGTAGATTAGGATATCTCCAAATTTGCATTTTCACTTCTCCCACATTTGTTTTAAAAAATAGCAATTTTAAATCCTTAGTCAAACTTATAATCCCTGAAAATGATAAATAAATAAGCATGATCCCACGGATACTTCCCAGCCAAGATCTTTCAATTAACCTTTGCATACTTGATAAAGTACTAGCACTTACAAAAATTGATGCCCGAAATTTCATTATCTTATTAATTTATAAAAATGCAATAGGTTATGTTATTTCGTATGATTCCATATGGGAAAATTATAGTCCTTCTAGCGCTGATCATAACGGTATTAATGGAATTAATAATAAAAAAAATAAGGGATGAACACTCTGATTCATTGACGATTCAAACGGAACAACATGATTTTGAAAATGAGAGAAGAGTACCCTGGTTCGTGGATGCCCCAAATTTGAAAATTGGAATCTACAATTTTGCATTTCACCCTCTCACACCCTCTTGGAGGGACCAAAGTGTAAAAACTTAAAGGTTCACTGGGTGTGTTAAAAATCGATTCAGATTGAACTGAACTTTAACAGAGTTCATGGACAATTATAAAATTGAATTATTATTTCTATTATACTATAAAACGTTATTTAGGTCAATTATTATTTTTTTGGTCAAACGCAGGCCCATTTTCTATGCTAGATGGCTGAAAGGTGAAGCCCAAAATAAGAGTTACCAACGTCAATCATTGTCTTCTTTTATGTCGGTTATCTTGACCAAGGTGCAGCGTCGCACTAACCGAGCGGATTTCACACACGACTATATATGAAGCCCACCTCATAAATCATTTCAAATTTTTAACTTTATCTCGAATTCCAACAGTCCCTCATTTTGTACGTACATTAGCCTAGACAAATTTTGGTTCAATTCCAATTTTGGTAAGTCCTTCTCTTTTACACATGTACTTTATTTTCAATTAAAATTTTCTCTAATTTATTTACATGTATACTAACTCTGATTTCCTATGTATAATTTAGTACATTTCCAGCCAAATTGAGAGGCTCCTACCAAAGTTCAAGATGCCTGTTGTCTTGTGGTGCAGCGAAAGAGTATCACATGCACTACTCGAGTATCACATGCACTACTCAAAGGGTTTTTTCCGGTTCCTTTTTGGAGAGAACCTGAAGGTTGAGAACACGCTCTATTTTGAGCTGTTTGATGGTTTTGCGCCCACAGTTTTGAATGTTATCATCCTACCCTATATTTACTTAGAATTTGTAACAAATTATGAAAAACATTAAGACTATTTTTTTGAATGTGATGTTTATGTAATTTAATATTGAATATATTTTTTGAATGTTATTTTTAAGTTTTGAATCATTAATATTTAACCTAGCATATCAAGCATTATTTTTATGTTACGATCATATATAAAACTATAAAAGACTCGTGTGCAATGATTAATTTGATTTCAGAATTCTTTAAATAGAAAATATTTGTGTTCACCAATCTTTTTTATTATATTCAAATTGTTCACCAATGATTTCTTTTGGCAGTGGACTAAAACGGTTCACACAACCGAAAAATGTTATTTTGCCATATTTTAGTATTTTTGGGATGAAATTATTCGTATTCGTCTTTGGCGGGCTCATTTGTTACATTAGTGGGCTAAATATTTTTGGCCCGCTAACACCTGCGATGTCACTTACTAGTCGGTCATTTTTTGGCTCATTCAAAATATGTGCGACATCGCACTAAACGAAGCGGACAACAAAAGGTTTCAAAACGACGTCGTCTCAAAATGGTTATAAATGAAGGGTCCCTCAAAATAATTTTAATCGTATCATTTCCATGTCTCCTTCGAATACCAAAAGTCTTTCCACCCCTTTCCTCTTCGCCCCTGACAAAAGTATGAATTTCTACTCTTGTAGTGCCTATATTTTTGTAAATGTTACTTCACCAAGTTTATTCTATGTTTTTTTGTATGTGTTGTGTTTTTGGATTTCTAGTTCTTACCTAGATTTGTTCGTGAGTTAAGTTTTCTCACATGTAAACCTAAGTTTTCAGACTTATTTGTTATGGTTTGTTTCAGGACTTTTTTTTGCAATTTTTTCTTAATGCATCATTTTTTTTTGGGATTCTGTGTTTTTCCCCATTCCTATCTTTGATACATACGAAGTTGTTCTCCAGTCGCACTCTATTCGGTTAATGAGAATGGTGTGCGATGTCGAAAATTCTTATTTCAAGGTATGCATGAGTCGTTGCAGTCGTATCTATTTATCTATTGGTAACACTGAAGGGTAAACAACGCCGCATGTAGGCATTTAAATTCACATTAAATTTCTTTTAGCGACCTCATCCCAGAGTCGTTCATGATATCAGTCTTGCGAACTACTCGGCGGCCTTGCTGGTGCATATCCACTAAGCCACTGGTTCAGAATGACATGTTCCTGCGACACATGGTCGACGCCACATATTGTTTTTGTAAGGCTAAACATATTAATTTTTTATGCATAACTAGATGATGGGATGAAGGATCATCAAGTTGCCCCTTTTCCCAAATATTTTAGCATTTTACATATATATTTACTAATACATACGTACACTCTATCATTTCTTTTTCGTTTTAATATAATTCTCCACACAATGAAGAAACCCCAAACCTCTGGTGTTTGAGCTTGAACATTGTACAATGGAAGAGGATAGCCTGCGTTTCCACTGCACCTTGAAACAGCCAAACATTTGGGAAAACCCAAATTTGGTAAGGATTGAAATTATCCAATAAATAAAAGTATGAAATTATTTGATTTTCAGTTAATACTATTTAGTTTTAATTGCATATATATATATATATGTGTGTGTATGTATATATTGATAATGATTATTTTTTATGAATTAGTACATCTTGAGGGAAATTGTACCACTTCTGCCAAATAAGAAGACTCCCATTGTGCTGAGGTACTACGGGAAAGAGTGGCGGATGAACTACTCAGGCCAAGTGAACATCAAGGCCCTTTCCCCGTAGGGTTTTTCCAAGTTCCTTTCCGGCAACAACCTGAAGATTGGGGATACCTTGTTCTTCGAGGTCATAGAATTTGGGGGGCCGATTGTCTTCAAGGTTATTATAATGCGAGCGGATTCAGTTTATTGTAATTTCCATTCTAATATTGGAACTGAGACAATTAATATTAATATTTGAAAATTAATGTACTATTTTGTAAGGATTTGTAAGATTAATGTTTTTCTAATAAGTTGACTACATTATTTAAACAATATGTAATTGACAATACGTACTGATTTGATTTGTGCATGATTTTTAAAACCATTTCCAACTGCACCATTCAATGGTGTTTTCTACAATTAATTTTTTAATTCAAAAATATTGAACAAATACTTTCGTAGACCGAAATCAATCATTTTCATAAAATACACTAATTGTCCTTTTACATTCCCAAAAACTGAAACAGATGATGGGAAATTGAGAGGAGAGAGAAATGCCAAACCGGAGAAAAGCTTACCAACCTGACTTTCTTTTTAATTTACTTTGTTTTTTCCACCTCAAAATCTTTACTTCTTGGTGGTGGTTTTCCCTATTATTCAACCATTTTCAATCGTAACATAACAAAACTTACCTTATTGAAATTTAAAATAATACTTCCTCATTTTTCAAAGTCAATGCTTCTCAACTTTATTATCTAAAAGTTATGTCTTTACTTATCTTCGACGTCGGTCATCCATCGCACGCTATGTCATTGAAAACGAAGCAACACGGTTTCAGAAACCATTTTAATACATCCCATGTGACGTCGCAAGCTATTTGTTAAGGTTATTTACTTAGTCTTGGAAGCACTCAATGAAAGTGATGTAGATCTAAACCTAAAATTAGGTCATCATCAATAATATACTTAAAATGCACCTAAAATTGTATGACAACTTAATTAACATTAATTGTAACATTAGGACAATTATAAGAATAACCAGAACCAAGTACGGAGGTATGTGCCTTTTTAATGCCAAGGAAAAATGTATCATTCATGCCATCCATCTACAATTGATCCCCGGATCTTCCTTCAATCACGTAGAGCACTGACACCCCGTAGCTACTGCGAGAGCGCCAAGAACGGGACTCACGTGGGCCGGGATGGCTGGCATGTTGAAAGCATTCCGTGAAGGATCTTCTGTGTCTATGGGCATGTTCCGACAGTCAGAGGAATTGACGAGCTTAAGCAACACCACCATCATGATTAGCAGCGATGATGCGACCGGAGATGGGACCAATATGATTGGAAATCTTGTTCTTGATGATGATGGAAATGATGAGGATTTTTGAAGAGAAAATGCAAAAAAGGGCAAAACAAAGGTTTTGATGTTGTTGTTGTTAAGTGTTAATGGAGGCAGAGAAATGGAATGAAATGGGCCAATTGATATCAGTGGTGCGTATTATTTATATATAAGAAGAGCCAAAATTAAAATTTAGTGATATGACTTTTTCTCCCATTTGTCGGCATTCACTTTTAAACACTGTTTTGACTATGTCTTGGAATTGTCAAGCTACAGACAGAGGCCGTTCATGAATTCATTTACGTGCCTTCAAAGAAAATAAAGTACTCCCTCCGTCTCAGCCGAATACGTATTTTGGTAAGTTATATAAATGGGTGAAATTTATGAGTAAGATATACTAATGGAATGCTTGCAAGAGAGTTATGGAAGAGCATCAAAAGAGCTATTAGGAGAGCAAGAGTCCATACACTACTGCAGGAACCCCCTTATAGAATCAGTATTTTGATACATAGGCACTGGTATTTTGGGCCCCCAAACTACCGGTGTCTAACTATGGTGGTGGTGAAACGAAGTTACAAAGGCACCAGTAGTGTATACCGATGTTAAAAATCTACATTCCAACACCTCTGTACTTCGTTACAAAGGCAACAAAAGATGAAGTAGTTTTCGTCCTTGATGTTAATTATTCTGCACTTCTGCGAGAAATTTACGAGTGTGGTGTTTATTAAGGAGGCTATGTTGTCGGCCAAAATGTACTATTAATAATTGTACCTCTTTAAGACTAGGAATTCATGTGGAGGGTAAAAGTGCGGGAAGATATTGTGATTGAGATTCTCGTGAAACTAGGTGTGAAGTCATTGGTGAGGATGAGTTGTTCCAAGTTTTCTAAAAGTAACACAACTATTTCATGTGCCAAACATATTCTCCTTAAAGTTAAAATTACCGGTACCATTGAACTTATCTTGATATGGCAAGATGATGTCGACTTCTCTCTACCTGTTTGTACTAACTCTTCTTCGGCACATCATAGATATTCTTTGGATAGCCATCGGCATGGCATGGGTCGAGTATGGCCAAAAATATGATTAGAAACATCTCTTTGTTGATACCATACAGGATCATGGAAAAGTTTGACAGGGTACTGATGAACGATTTCTGGGATGCAAATTCATATACTGCACATTTTCTGAGTTTCCATTCTCGCATGGGCCACAAAGCTTACTACGTAGAGATGCTTGGACAACATTTGGGGGAAACAATCCATTTTGATTTAAAACATGTGGACCCAACACCTAGATGCTGGAACATAGTAAAAACACTCTGGCAATAACCTAGAGCTAGATCGAGGCAGAACACATTGGCTAAAAAGCCGAAAAGCTTGAAGAGTCTATTGAACGAATTGATTAAAAAAGAGATGAGTCATATCTCAGAGAGAGCCTTACAGGAAAACAAGGAGTTAGATGATACCATTAACAACTTGGACATCCAAGATCCATGGTGGAAGACTGGAAAAGCATAGAGAGCCTCAGTGAGAAAGCGTGGTTCCTACATGATGCAGAAAATAGGTTCATTAATCAGAAGAAGAAGAAGGCCAATCACCTTCTTTTATCAGACAGAGGCTCGAAGTACTACCACAACCTGATCAAGAGCTCAGGAAACTTTACCCCATTATAGCAGTGTTTGACTCAAGCAGGAACTCGATCACAGGACATGAACGGATAGGGGCACTCTTTGTTGATTTCTATGAGAAGCTTTATGGTCTGGCTAGAGTGCGTGTCTAGACCAAAGATGATATCTTGGATAGAGGACAGAAGATAAGCACTAAAGATTATGAATGTGTGATGATGGGGGTGTCCCCCACGGAAATCAAGCAGGAAGTATTTACTATGGAGGACGACAAAGAACTTGGTCCCGGTGGTTTCACACCCACATTTTACAAGGCCCAATGGAACATTGTGTGGGAGGATGTATGCACAGCACTCTTATATTTCTTCAGATATGGGAAACTCCTCAAGGAGTTGAACCACACATCTATCTCCCCCATCCCAAAGAAGGAAGACAACCATAATGTTATAATTTTTGGCCTATATCCTACCTTAATGTGCCCTACAATCTCATTTCCAAAGTAATTGCCATGAGACTTTCCTTCGTACTCCCCTCTATTATTGATGAAGCTTGGGATTCCTTTGCAGAGGAACTCGTGAAGGTATATGCCAGACAGAGAAACAGTGCTCGATGCATGATCATGGTTGACATTAGAAAGGTATTTGATACAGTATCATGGGATTTCTTAAGAGAGGTTCTCCATGTTTTGGGGTTCTCGGAGCGCTTCATAGGGTGGATCATGGAATGTATATCAATATCTACTTTCTCTGTGAAAGTAAATGGCACTCTACATGGTTTCTTCACCGGGTGTAGGGTTCTCTGATAGGGTGACCCTATGTCCCCGATGCTATTTGTCATCTGCATGGATTACTTCACCCGATTACTCATGAGCAGGACAGCTGCGCCAAAGTTTAGGTACCACCTGCAGTGCAAACCATTACGCATATCCCACTTGGCCTTTGCAAATGATCTTATATTTTTCTCTAGGGGATATCGGTCCTCAATTAGTATACTCATACATGCTTTGAACGAGTTTGAAGGCACTTCAGGCCTATCCATAAACGCCTGCAAATCTTCGCTTTACATGGTGGGTGTAAATGAGGATCTCAGCTTCACATGCATACCACATACTCATATCTCTATCAAATATTTGGGTGTTCCCATTGACTCGGAGAAATTGAAGGTTTCCCAGTTCTTCTCTTTAATGAAAGTTGTCAATCAATTTATCTCCTCCTGGAAGGGACACACGCTCCCCTACGCGGGATGCTTGTAACTGGTTAGGTCAGTTATCCAAGGAGTTATTGGTTTTTGGATCCAGCAGGTATCCCTTCCCATAAAATTCATAGAACAACTATCTTATATTTACATACGTTTCCTTTGGGGAGAGAACTCCTGCCCAGTGGCAAGGAGAAAGGTTTGCAGGACTGTGAAGGAGGGGGGCCTAAGCCTCAGAGACATCCAGACTTGGCATGAGGCACTTTTATCGAAGCAGATCTGGAATTTCCATGTCAGGAAGGATTATTTATGGGTAAGGTAGGTCCACTCCTCTTACATTAAAGGGGCGGACCTCTGGAACCGGTCACCCTCCAAGTACAATTCCTCAGAACTTATCAGACAGGTAATGGCCATTAGGGACAGATTGTTATTCTCCCTCGGTGGGAGAGGCCCTTCCATTGTACCACTCACTAGTTGGGCAACCGCAATAGGCCTTTACTCATCGAGGGTATATGACATACTATCAGGGAAGCTACCAGCTCAGCACATTTTTTGACTTCTATGGAAGGGTTCATACCCTCATAAGTACTCGTTTATCGCTTGGAGATCAGTAAGAGGGAAACTAGATATTAGAGATAAGCTGAGGAATTACCATGGAGAAAGATGTTGCTCATTCTGCAGACATACATAGGAGAGTGCCCCACACTTGTTCTTTGCATGCGAATTCTCCCTGGACATCTGGGACCCAGTAAAATATTTGTTTAGTCTGAGGAGGAGATGCTACACGATCAAAGGAGCAGCCCGCTGGATCATCAGAGAGGTACATGGCACAGAGAGGAATGTCAGGATTGGCATGCTAGCCTTATTTATGATGGTCTATTACATATGGAAGGCTAGAAACAACGTGGTCAAGAATCCAGGGTTGGCTTCATACATCAGATATTTACAAAGATCTACACAGTTCTCTACTAGGTATTCCCCGGGAAGATCTCCCTCGGTACTAGATAGTTAGAACTCCCAGTGGCCTAGGTTAAATCACCGGTAAGCTTTCCACTCGCTTAAAGTGGGGCTAACAGTACATACTATTACAATTAAGTGTGCGGTTAAGTAACTTTCACTTTAGTACCAAACTGATGGCGCTATCATACTTATATTCTGACATGCGCATCCTACCGGTGGTGCGCAATATCACCAAACCCGATTACGGTTGGCTGCTTACCAAAAGCAGGATTTGTCGTATGAGAATGAGCCAGAAAACCAATATTACTAGAAGTATAGTTATCCCACACCACCTTCCACCATACCCCAAAATCAAGCCCAATAAGACGGTTTAAGTTTAACTAATGTGGAGATTATGGCTACATTATCAAACTTAATCTGGTTATCCAATATTTATAAGGAAGTTGAAACTCAACATTCCTCAAGAATCAAGGCTTTGGAGGGGAATTTGAGAAACATGATGGAAGTGGTGATTAGATTGGAAGCTCGTTATTTCGAAGATACACCATCTCAAGTCGAACTCGAAGATACGGTGAGTGAGGTCACCTTGGCAAATGAGTTCGAGTTTGAAAGGGATGAGGAGTTGGTGGTTGAATGCAATGAAGTTGAGGAAGAGGTGATTGTGGTACATCCATTACCATTATCACCCCTACTCCCACCTAGTGAACCAACTCCACAATTTTTGGAAGTTTTGAAAGAGATAAGAGAGGAGCCAAAAGACCAAACCAAGCCTCCTAACCACATAACTCTTTTTGAACCAACTCCACCTCTACAAGACTTTCCTCTTGAAAGTTTTGTACCCCCACCTCTCTACTTTTGAATACTCACGGTGAAAGGGTTCAAACCTTCACCACATGGATAACATTAGGGTCGTGCTGATGATCTTAAAAATACGGAGCTAAGTCGCGCCAACGACGTAAATAAATTTGGCTTTTCATTTGGTTTTTCCATTTATTTTTGTCATTTTTATTTTCTTAATTTTTCACGGTGTGTTTCTAGGATATTTTTAGCAAAAATGAGGTGCATTGCATTGGAAAATATGAAGGAATGATAAAGTTGGTGAGAAAAATTATTCTAAGTACTGGAATACTCAGTCTGTCGCGAGTCACAACAAAGAAAAGAAATTTTTGAGAAAATGTGAACTTTCATTTGCAGGATATCGCGAGTGCAAAGACATCGTCGTGAGTAGGACACCATGTCTTGAGTCATGACACATCAATCGCGATCGAGACATTCCCATACATTCGCGAGAGTGACAGGTCCATCGCGAGTCGCGACACGCCATTGCGAGTCATGACAGGACCTTCGTGATCGTGACAGAAATAAGAAGAATCTGGCCATTTTACAACTTCCAAGTCCACACTTTTGTGATCGCGACAAATACATCGCGAATGAGGACAAAATGTCGCGAGTCACGATGATGTTGTCGCGATGGCGACAGCTTCTCCAGGAAACTAAAGCTTTTTTTCTTTCTTCTTCTTCTCTATCAATTACTCCTAAAAATCACCGTACTTCAACACATTTCTCCACCATCTTGCATATATAGACATGATCATTCTTACATCATTATAGTTATATTTGTTGATTGTAGTGTACCAACTACATCATTGTGACTGTGATTGTTAAATTCTATAATGATGCTTGGATAATTGTC
>JAUOBV010034679.1:0-14262 GCA_032360425.1 Rubia occidens
TTTTAATTCATGGGTAAATTCATCATGTCCTTAAAATCCGGCCAATTACGGTGTTGACTATTGAAGTCAATGGCTTCTAGGGTTAGATTGGCACATACATCATAAAGTTAGGGCTATTTTGGCACTTTCTCATTTTGCAGGGTTATATTGGCACTTTCAGCCTAAAGCTAGGGTTATTTTAGCACTTTACTCTTGATAGTAACTAGCATGAGTTATTCTTAGCCGATATCATTAAAATATATAATTTCTCATTTTTAGATTCATTATTTGCAATTTTAGTGTTGAAAATTATTTTTAAATGAAGGCGTGGTGGCATCACCAAAATATTTTGTGAAATTAGTAGGAAGAAAAATTAGAATTATTGATTTTGCTCCTCATGGGATCGACCCTACTTACCGGTGTACTAATTAATATTTTCCTGAATTTGCAGGTTATTTGGCGAGTAAAACGACGCCCACCACCCTAATATTCATTGTCTATGACCTAATCCCTCTTCTTATCTAGTAAAGGGGCCCAATGATGACTCATCCTCATATGAACCCCATTATGCTATTTTTGGTCTTAAGTTTTCCCTTTTAGGTTGGGTTTGTCGGCCCATAAGGAGTATTAGCCTAATATATCATCAAATGCCCCCCAAAAAGCTAAATCATCTTAGAGCTTCGAAGGACCGTATCTTCTAATGGTTTTAATAAGCTCAGTTTTGGAGATTCGCGCTTTCGATTAGTTTAAGTCTGAAATAGGACCAATCTATCTGACTTCAAAGACAGTTGAAAGGTTGTGGGTATCGAATCTTCAAAAGTATAATTTCGTTGATCGATGGCCTCGAACCTTCCTGCATTGGGGGAGCACTTAGGTTTTCTTAAGCGCTAGGCTAATCTTGGAATTCATTGGAGCGCACGTGAGGAGGGAGAGCAGGAAAGTTGGGCGCATGGGATAGCTTAAATAAGATCCCCCCTACATACTCACACCTTTTTCAGACTTCTCTTCTTTCTAGGTAATTATTTCTTTCCTCTCTCTCTTCCCCCACCATGTTCCCTAAAAACAGCTTTCCCTCTTCATTTAACTTCTTCTATTTTGCAGGGCTTTCTCAGAGCTTTTCCAACTCCAAATTCTCTACTTCCTTCAACTTTCAACCTTCAATTTTTCAACAATTAAGTCTTCTCTATCCTGGCTACTTATTCCTCTATCCTCGTCTAGATTTTAAAATTCCTCCACTCTCTTCATAATCCCCCTCGGTGAGTTATGAGAGTAACATAAAGATAAGAGAGAGTTCATCTGAGAGAACCTTCTCTGATGACATTGCCTCACATTCTTTTGGAAAAGTTTTTCTAGATTTTGGTAGGATTCTGGTAGATTTTGAGGGTACCATATCTGGTTCTTTGGGTGGTGATATTCCAGATCTCATCGAGTTTTACGAACTCCACGCCGGAATAGGTTTGGCTAGGGATATATTCTCTGGATTGGGTAAATATTCGATAGGGCAATCAAGTTGTAATCCTAATCTAGTAGATCCCCCTAGGGATGAGAGGTTGAGTATTATTTCTAATATTTCCTTAAAGAGGAAATTCATTTTCCAAAAACGCCGATCTAGTGGGTTATCGTTGGGTAGGGTAGGCCATAGTTTGGAAGAGGCATACATAATGCCTAATGGTGTGAAAATATTATCGATTAGGTTTCCTCTTACCAAAGGATCCCTCTAGAAGCAACTTACTACTCTAAAATGAGCTACTTACTACTCTACCCATAGGGAATTCGATCAAAGGATTGAGTTTTCCTTTTCCCGTCCTCTTATCTGACCTAATGGAAGAGTTCGAGGTTATTTTATCTCAGCTTCATCCCACGTCATCATTATCATTATAACCTTTCTAGTTTGATGTAAGGAAGTAGGAATTATCCCTCGATATGAGTTATTTTGAGTTATATACTCCTTGGCTAATAACATAGATGTGAAAGGGACTTATACCTTAGCCGTTAGATCATCAGACTTGAAGTTTATCATTCCCCTATCAAAGAATGAGGGGTGGCCAGATCAAGCTTAGACCTTTAATTGTTCCGAGGCCTATACAATTCCTCGGTGGAACTCTGGGTTATAGTTGAGATAAGGAAAAAGGCATACGTTATTCATGAGGTTATGCTCAAAGACGTGGCACACCTCCAAGGTCCCAAAGCCTATATGTTAGACTCTACGGTCCTGATCCAAGGGAGATAAGGTTTTTGTTTGGCCTAAGTGGGTTTACAAGGATATATATGCCTCAGCTGCTCATCAAACCCTCGAACATACCATTCCGAAAGGACCATATCCTGACCCCCAAGTTCAAGAATAACAAAAGGAAAAGAGATGAAGTCTACTCTTGAGGAGTACGCTTCTGAAGGTTCTTAGGACAAAAGACTATCTCTTAGTTCCTATTCATTTTATTTCACTCACTCATCGAGATTTATAACTGACTTTCCTTTTTATGCAGTGAATAGAGCCAAAAATTTCTTTCATGCTCTTGAGGAGGACATGTCCCCTTCATTGATGGTAGGCATGAAACATCCCACCTCTACACGCTCTCGACCAATGTCTCATTCTAAAGAACCCTCTCTGAAGAGGCAAAGGATTGGGCCCGTCGATGTGTCCACATTATCACAGATAATTCACAGCCATTAAACAAATGTTCCATAGTTTCCTATTCTTTTAAGTACAAACAACATCTGAGACTGATGAAATTCCAAAATTGATTATAACATCATCCAAAGGTAGAATACAGTTTAAGATCTTCCAACTGAATAATGCAATTTTTCTAGGGTGAAATTAAGTGAATGGTCCTCTCTCTAATACTGCTCCTCTGTCTAATGCTCTAGGTTATTGATAGACATTTTATCTCTGCACCCACAGAAAAAATATACTAATTGTGAACACCTAATAGATAAGGGAATAATACCAGTTCTTAAACATCCAAGGATAATAAGAATTAGGGCATACAAGTGGGAACCACCTGATGTAGGCTTTAAACTGAATACGGATGCCACATACTCAGATAATATACACCCTAAAACTGGTATAACTCTAAGATATCCTAGAGGAAAGGTATGATATCTTGGAGGGGATCAGGTCCATCATTCTAGGGACCCCTTACATGTGGAGGTTCTGGGAATCACGCGGCCATCAGGAAATGTGTGGAAATTTTTTTATATCCACTTATTGTTGAAAAGAGAACATGGCACTGGAAGCTGCAACCTGAACTCAGGGAACTGGACACTATATTAACAGCATCAAGATTCAAGCTAGTAGTTGGACTTGTTAAACTGAGGCTTACACAACAACATGAAGAATGGGATAAAAGGAACCTCAATGCTGCTACAATTAAATCTATTCAAGAGACCTCCTAGGTTTGCCGAACATTAGAATACATATAACTAACTGAGGGATCAGTTTCAACTTGTATATAGGTATATTTAAGGTGTAAAATGGTTAAGATCCGGCTGCCGAGATATTAACACGGGGGTGGAGATATCTTAGGTGGAAACATCTTAACCAAATGACACCTTAATCATCTCTTTTGATCACAGATGCAGTGATTTTGTAGAAAAATGCAAACTGATGAGCCAAATTATGGCTCAACAAATGTAATTTTGGAGGATGGGTCTGGGGAGCCTATAATCAAGTGCCGTCCACCTTCTGGTGGCTTTTGATTAACAAAAAAAGTTTGAACCTCACCTCAGAGGCCAAGTAACATACTTTCCCATCCCGCACAGTAGTTTATTTTCCAAGAGCTTTTTGGGGCGAGAAGGAGGAGAAAGAGGTTCTAGCCTCTTTAATCCTTGATCCACCTATTGTATGTTAGTGCTCAACAATTGTACACAAGAATTATCATTCAAAGAGGGCACACTAACATCATGCATGGCATCCTTAACCATTTAAATCAATTCTAAGGCATGGCAAAATTCAACATTTCATAAGGCTCATTCAATTCATATACTAAACTTATACCATTCCAAGAAATATGTGAAATAGAAGCATACTTGAATTATAAATTTTTAAATCCCACTTTCTCCACTTCATCCTCTAAGGTCAATGTACCAATGTGAACATCAATCTTTGTTCTCGTCATTTTTAGAAATGGTCTCCCCAAAAGAATTAGGGGCGCATCTCCATCGTGAAACGTGTCGAGAACATAAAAATTCTTGGGAAATACAAATTTATCAACTCTAACCAAAACAACCTTATCTACCCCCTTAGGACTAGCTTGAGAATGGTCGTCTAATTGAATTATTATCTTTGTCTCTTGTAATTCCTCTAATTTAAGAGTTTTGAAGAGTGAATGTGGGATTAGATTAATTGAGCACTACTGGAAAATAGGTACATACGCACCAGAACCTAAGCCTTTGGGGAGGGGGGGAGAAACTGATTCTAACATGATGATAAACACCGGTTTTATGAGGCAAAATATGGAAATCAGTGCCTATTCTCAATTTCAGCACTGGAAAAAAGAGATCGGGGCCAAAAATCGGTGTCTTAGAAGAAACATAGCACCGGTAGGAAAGGTAAAAGTGTAAGAAACTGGTGCACATAGTGAAAAGGGCTTTGGGATTTCATTTTGTCTAGCACCGGTAGAGGAAATATTAGATGATTATCGGTGCTAAAAGAGGTATCTATGACAATAATAATATTTTTGGCGCAAAAATGGTGGAAAAACCCTAGCACCAATATAAAGGTCTTGTGTCGGTCCTATGTAAAATTATAGCACTGGGATACATTGTACTAGTGACAAAAAAAATGTGTCTCTTGTAAAAAAAAGGAATGGTATATATTTAATTTCTAGCATCGGTAAAAGGAAAAAGACTCTACCAGTGCTGATACCGGTCCCTATAACCTGAATAGTGGATTTGGCAGGCAAAAATTTGGTGGAAAAATATTTTGCACCGGTATATAAGCATAATACAGGGGCTAGAAGAGCATTTAATGCTCACATACCACTATTCATCGGAGGGTAAAAAGTGGGTTTTTGGGAGAGAAGGTTCATTAATGGTGTTGTTTTGGAGGGATTTA
Organism: Rubia occidens; assembly: GCA_032360425.1. Classification (NCBI taxonomy): domain Eukaryota; kingdom Viridiplantae; phylum Streptophyta; class Magnoliopsida; order Gentianales; family Rubiaceae; genus Rubia; species Rubia occidens. The sequence continues at coordinate 5,033 of JAUOBV010034679.1, forward strand.
GCATTGAATGCTTAATGAAGACCTACAAAGGTAAGATTTTATATTATTTGGAATGTTATTGATGATGGAATATGTTACAAATAGTTTGTATGTATATATTTTGTGTGTTTGATTATGTTAATGATACTTGCATTGATGGGAAAAAATGTGATTCTTTGCTAGATTTCTTAATGTCATTAATACCTTGTTTAGGAATGTGAGATTGTTGGTTAAGTTTTTAATATAGTGATGTGAGTTGTACGTAAGGTTTTCTTAATTGATTTTTAATGTTTCAAATCCTACGTAGCCACGATCATTGTGTGGAACTATAATTGTCGCACATTCATTAAACGTGCAATTGAGATTAAACGTGCAATTGAGAGACGTAAGCATGTAAATTTCAACGTTAGTTGGCTGAGCAAAGAATATGTTGTTTTCGTGGAGGAGTTTTTAGAGCACGCATTTGGTCATGAGAAATGAGTCTTATGTCTTTGTCATGATTGCAAGAATCGTAACCGTAGTGGTAATGGAGACATCACGAAACTCCACTTGGTTAGGAGAGGGTTCCAAAAAGATTATTCGGTTTGGACGTTTCATGGTGAGAAGGCACCGCCAGAGGTGATTGTAGGTAGTAGAGGAGAGTGTTTCAGAGATATAAAGTTAGATGACATGAGTGAGGAGGTTGTTGATGAATTTAGGGAGAGGCCCGAGGTTTTGTCAAATTTCTTTGGTCCTAAGGACAGATCGTTGTATCCCGGTTGCAATAAGAAAGATACAGTTATGTCATATTTGATAGAATTTTTTAATATGCAAGGTGTTGGTTCATGGAGCGACACTAGCATGAATAAGTAGCTAAAGTTATTGAATGAGAAACTTCACTCCGGAACGGGCACCTGGAAAACCTCTATGAAGCGAAAATAATTTTTTGTTCGATGGGAATAAAGTATGAACAAATACATGCGTGTCCCAATGATTGTGTTTTGTACATGGTTGATTGGGAGAAGAATGTGGCTTATCCCGTATGCCATGTGTCACGCTACAAGAAAAAGAGAAATGCGGTTGTCGGTGGAGATATTGTCGTAAAGTTAAGGAAACGCATGCCTGCAAAATGCATGTGGTATTTTCCAATTATTCTGAAGTTGAGGATTTTTTTTCAAGAATGTAAATGATACAAAGAACATGACGTGGTACATGGGAAGGGATTTTCTTGAAGATGATGTGATTCATCATCTAGCCGATGTCGATCAGTGGAAGATATTTGATAAAAGGTATCCAGAATTTTCAAGTGAGCCAAGGAACTTAAGGATGGCTTTGTGTGTTGATGGAATGAACCCGTTCTGCAATATGTTCTCTAGGCACAGTTCATGACCGGTAATGCTGGCCATATACAACCTTCCATAGTATTTGTGTATTAAGAGTCAATATGTGTTGATGCCTTTGTTGATATCTAGACCAAAACAACCCGAAAATAACATCGATACGTATCTGGTACCCCTTATAGAATATTCGAAGGTTCTATGGGCCGACGATGTCGATGTGTGTGATGGTTTTAGGGGGATCGAATTTCAATTTGAAGGGCAATGATTTTCTGTACCATGAATGATTTTCCCACATACTGAAACTGTTCGGGTTATGTAGTGAAGGGGAACAAGGCATGTCCCATGTGCGAAGAGTCCACAGATTTCCAACAGCTGAAGAATGGTCGCAAAACAGTGTATTTGGGTCACCGAAAATTCCTCTCGATGAAGCACAAATTGCGAGAAGACACATTTCAATTTGTTGGTGGGAAGGAAGTCAGGAAGGCGCCAAGAACATGGAAGAGGGTTGTTATCCACAACAAGGTGAAGAAATTGAATGTCGTTCTTGGAAAAAAATGAATAATGTGGGTGCAGCACCTGACAGACCTTGGAAGAAGATGTCGATTTTCTTCCATTTGCCTTACTGGGAGCATTTGGAGGTTTGAGATCGTCTGGATGTAATGCACATTGAAAACAATGTGTGTTAGAGTTTGATTGGTACCTTACTTAATATTACAGGGAAGACAAATGACAGCTTGAATGCGCGAAAAGAATTTGTTGGGGCTTGGGATTTGATCGGACCTAGCCCGGGAGGTGAGAGGGAAGCGAATGTACCTCACTCCTTCCCCATATAATCTATTTTTGAATGAGAGGATATCAGTTCGCGAGTGTATCCAAGGAATGACGGTACCATCCGGATACTAATGTTAGTCACTTTATGAATGATGATTTATGTACGATCGCCTTGAAATCTCTTGATTGTCACGTTCTCATGCAACAATTGTTGCCTATTGCCATCCATGGTATTATGGAGAAGGATGTGATTTAACGTTATGTGACAGTGTTTCTTCTTCAACTCCATTTGTCGAAAGAATATAAGCAGGAAAGCGTTTGATGTGTTGGAGCATGAAGGGGTTTTAGTGTTATGTCAGTTGGAGAAGTACTTTCCTCCGTCCTTCTTTGATATCATAGTCATCTAGTCATTCATTTGGTTAGGAAAATTCAACTATGAGGTCCAATGGGAATGTATTGGGAGCGACACATGAGTGTTTTCAAAGGTTACGTTCATAATCATAGCCGACCAGATCTGAGCATCGTTCAAAGGTATGTGACCGAGGAGATCATTGAATACTATACTTCGAACTTAGCTGGTAAGAAATTGATCAGATTACATGAACAAACACACTTTGGCATGGGTTTGCACGTTCAAAAAGTACACTTCATACACCCTTCAATGTTGAGTTGATAAAGTGAACCTTTATGTTTTACAGAATAGTAATGACACTGCAATTTATGTTCAAGAGCACATGACATATTTACAAGCACTATATCCGGATTGGCCTTCGAACAAAAAGCAGCTTGTGAATTCTTCTACATTATTGAATTTGTTTTACAATCACTTCAATGTGGACGGGCCTAATAAACTTTGTGCATTTGCAAGAAGGATAAAATGTACAGTCAGAAGATACCTAGGGTATGATATTAATGGATTCAGTTTTGGAACGGATGAGAAAGACAACAAGAGCACGACGGAGAACAGTGGTGTTGAATCTAAATCGGTGTGGAAGTCTAGCAAGAAAGATAAAAACCCTATAGTTGCAGTGATGGCCTTTTACAGAGATGATAGAGGAGATTTGGGAGTTGGAATATGTTGAGTTCAAATTTGTGGTATTCAAGTGCCAGTGGGTTCATAATGGAGGCGGGTTCGTACGGAGAAACCCATGGGTTTCACATTGGTGGACCTAACTCGATTTGGGTTCGAGGAGGACAAGTTCATCTTAGCTGCGCAGGCACGCCAGGTTTTTATGTTCAGGATCCTAGCGACATGTCGTCGTACATGGGAAGAATTTCTACTTAGAATAGGAGATTGATTGGCCCATCCAAGCTGAATGTCCTGAGTTCTCATCTATATTTCCAAGTTTGGAGGATGTGGGTGGAAGTTTAGTAGGTAGACGGTCATATGGCGATAGATTGTGGGTAGATGAGAGTGATCAAATTGTAGGGGGTGATGTTGTCTTGAAAAGGAAAAGATATGTGCATCTTATCAGCTTAAATGTAATTAGTAGTAAACTTTTGTGTACTCGTCAGTGTTCTATCTATTCAACATATTGATATTAATATATGAATTTGAGTTTAGTTCATTTGTAGTGTCGTGCGGTTCTATTTTATCATTTTTTATAACAATCTAAATTTCGTTAAAGAGCAATCAAAAAAGGACTTACAAAATTTGTGGTTTTATCTCTAGACCTTTACATAAAGAACTCTATTAAGTAAAAATAGATGAACTCATTATAAACTTAAAATAGGCTAAATCTTTTTCATTTTTTCCACTATTTTGGGCCTTCTTTCGAAGCCCTAAGTAGCTAGAAAGAAGATTTTTTTATAAGCCCATAATAAAGTTTTATATCGGCCCTTCCTCTTTACTTAATCAGAAACCGAAAAATCTACTGCAACTATTTCAATTCCTTTGCTATTTTTTCTCCAACTCCCTCCAGATCATTAGTTTTCCCTTGAAATATCCTCAGATTCCTTTCCTCCCACATGTGATACAACAACGAAGCCATCTTGTTCATGACCATTAGTTTTTTCCTTTGTTTCCAGGTTTTCAGTTTTTTCTTCAACTCTCTCAAACTGTTCATTATAGGAACATCTATGAAGCCTGCTAATTGCTTCACAAAATAGCACTGAGTAAAGAGATGATAGGCAATCTCTTGTTCCCTTCCATACAAAACATAAAGTTGTTGGTTTGTTATGATGTTGAACTCCTAAAGTCTATCAACAGTTGGCAATTTTCTTTTCAAAAACATCCAGAGGAAGAAGCTTTGCTCTAGCAGGAGTTTAGACTTTCAAATCACAGCTTCCATAGAATCCTTTTCTTCACCACCTTTCAATTGATAGTAAGCCCTTGAGATGCTGATTCTACCATTCCCCAAAACACAGCTTGACAGTTTCCCCTTCATCGTTGTTTGGAGCTTGTTCAACCATTTCTACATCCAGCTATGTGAAGGCTGTGGCTGGTGATCTTCAAAATATTTTGCCTTCATATAGTAAGCTCACAACCACTTAACCCATAGGATATTTTCTTTCTGTTGGATAGCCCAAACATGCTTACATAGTGTAGCCTGATTCCATGTTGAGGGATCTCTGAAACCTAATCCTCCTGCTTTCTTGATTATGCTCATAGAAAACCAGGAAGCTGGGGCAAAATACCTGTCTTCATTGATTTTATTCCATAAAAAGGATCTGTAAAGTTTCACTATATCCTCATTAATACTTTCTTGAATTTGAAAATGCCTGCCCAATATCCCATAATGCTGAGCAATATTGTATTGATTAGTTGTGATTTACCTGCATTAGAGAGATTGCTAGCATTCAAATAGTTAGCTTCTTAGCAATCTTATCCACCAGTGCTGCACAGGAGGACATGTTCCATCTGCAAGATGACAAAGGCACTCAGAGATACTTCATTGGGAAAACACCCTTTTGAATCTTCAATATATCAGCTAGTAAGCCCTGCTTCAGTTCATCAAAATCAAAAAAAAATATACTGTGGATTTGAAGCTGTTAATTGCTAGTCTAGACAAAAATTGAAACTCAACCGAAACTTGTTGAACACCCTCTATTTATGATTGATTAGCTTTACAAAAAAAATAAGAAGGCACTCCTACCTTCTTACATCTTTGATGATATCCAATATTCTTTTCCCTGGATTTCCTGGTTAATAATATTGTCAAAAACTCCATACATAAAAAAAATAAAATGGGGGAGATGGGGTCTCCCTGTTTAACTCCATTTGCCCCTTTAAATGTTTCAGAATAGATTCCATTTAATGACATGCAGAAATTAGCAGAACATACACACTTCTTCATCCATGTCAAGAATAGACCGGGTATTTTCTACAGTCTCAGCCAGTCAAACAGAAAATCTCATCGTATGGTGTCAAATGCTTTCCCATCGTATTTGTGCACAAGTTCCTTAACTAAAAGGATATTTTGGGCAATGTTTATGCCCTTCACAAAGGCCCCTTGATTCTGATTAACCAGAAATGTCATTATTTCCCCCAGGCATAGTATCTTGGCTACTACTTTATATGGAATTGAGAAGCAAGCAATTGGTCTCAAATTAGTGGCGATTTGGGGTGTGCATTCTTGGGAATAAGAGCTAGTGTTGTTTTACTAAGCTAACTTGGCAACTCATCTTCATTAAAGAAATCCCTGACAGCAATTATAAAATCACAACCAATGGTATTCTATGATTTTTTTGTAGAAATAGACGTTGTACCCATCATAACCAGGACTTTTATTAGAATTGATGTTTTTTAGAGCCTTCATAATTTTTGCATCATTCACTTCCTCCACCATTTTAAGTTGTTGCATCAAGTATAATAACTCTCCTCCTTGGATACTATCCTCTTTCAGCCTGCAATCAGTTGTGGTCTGAGTTCCCAACTGATTTTTTAAAGAAAATCACTAAGTGGTCAAGAAGCTCCTGCCCCTCTAACTCCTTTGATCCATCTTTCAAGCTGATAATGTGATTCCTCTATTGTCTCTCCCTCATTTTAGCATAGAACATTCTGGTGGGTCTGTCTTCCTCCTTCAACCATTTCAGTTTTGTCCTCTGCTTCAAGAATTTATATTCAACTTTTTCTAACTCCAAAACCTGGATTCTTTTTTCTGATCCTACTTTATGTATCCCCTCATCCAATGGATTTTGCTGTAACATCTTACTAGCTTTTTGTCAATCATTCTTTGCTTCAATTACTTTTTTTCTACATCAGAAAAAAATATTTTGTTCAGTTCAGACAAAGGGCCTTTTAATCTATCCAAATCATGGTAAATCCAGATCCAAGGGGGTGTTAAAGTCACCAATTATAATCGAAGGGATGTTGTTTTCATGCTCTAGTTCCATCTGTTTCCACGGGCTTTTTCTCCCATCTGCACTATTCAAACCATAAGCTGTTGTAAACTTGAATTTGAGACTTGTGCAAGCAGAGATACTTTGATCATACCTTCTTACATCATCTACATCATATACTTCTGGTTCCCACCCCAACCATATTCTTCCCATTCTAATCAAACTGCCATTTGAGATAATATTCCATCTTCTACACATTGGGTTCCACACTTTTTTCTCCTTTTCCTCTTGTACTTTTGTTTAAAAAATACCCAATAAAACACATCTACTATGTATAATGTAATCCCTACATTATTATTTTTTTGCTTTTCTTTAGTATTTACACCTCGAACATTCCATGCCAAGATACATCTATTCATTAGGTGGATCTGAGAGTAGTTGGAAATTACCTCTACCCTTATCACTACTTGTTTCATTCAATTTCTACTTTCCATCTCTCTGCACAAAAGAATCCTTATAGCCTTCCTCTTCATTCAAAGCATCACTATTCCCCTTCTAAGGCTTCACCTTATGCTCTTTCACAGCAACTTTCTGAGGCAATACCTTCTACTCTTTCTCAACTTTCTCCTTTGGGACATATACTTTATAGACAATCAGCTTTGATGCAGGTTTTTCATTAGTCTTCCTGCAATTGTCAGTTTTATGCCCCAATTGACAACATTTTGCACATTTGACAGGCAGCCACTCAAAGATAATTTATTGATGTTTTACAATGTCTTTTTCCATCAATATAAGGAATTTTTCTTGGGAAATCAGCATCCACTTTCACCTCAACTTGTATTCTAGCATCGGTTAACCTATCTAGATCCTTAGTTGGTCTATCCAACTTAATATTTTTCCCCAAAGGACTTACAATTCTACCCATTATGTTTGGTTTCCAGTAAGCTAGTGGCAAGTTAGGTAACTAGATCCACACATGCACTGTTTTAGGTTCATCTAACTCCATGTTGTGCCTCTATTCAGAAACAACTCGTTTGTCATAAAAATGACATACCCTTTTCAATTACATCATCCCTAAATTGCTTCAAATAGAAACGTATCATATATACTTTTCAAATTTTCTCTACATTTTTAAAATCCCATATCCTACCAAAATAACCTTCAGCTACCATAAATGGTGGATAACTTCCCATAAATCTACACATCACAGTCGATTCCCAAGTTTTGATACTATCAATTACTTCTTCCAGAGGGATCTTACCCATTTTAACTCCATTATAATCTTCTGTCCAAAAAATTGTACCTCATTTTTATCGTCTTCAAAAAGATCAGCCCATGATTTAGGATTCTGCTCAGCCTCCTTTTTCCACCACTCGTATAAGAAATTCCAGCTGAAATTGGGGTTTTTGCTCTCCTTCATGGTGTTTTAAGCTCAGCTTGAATCTTCCCCAAAATCAATTGTTCCTCTCTATATCCCATGCCTATGTTCACCTCAATTAGCTCATTTTTTGTGAGATCCAGGAAAGCTTTTTCCTCATCCAGATTTCTTTCTTTCCCTTTCTTCTCCTACTGTTTTATTCTCTGTGATTTCCGTCTTTTGCTTCCCAATTTTCCCATGGAAGATTACCTGGGCCAAATTTTAGAAAAGATCAACAGTTACACATATTGAACGTTTTTTCATCCATAGTTTCCATTTTATCCCTTATTATATTTTTTTTGTAAAAAAGTGCAAATGAAAACCAGCACCGGTAATGGGATCTATAACTGGTGCTAGAAAACATAGTGTGTGCTATGTTTCATCATAGGTACTGGTAGTTGGTATATTGGCAACGGTATAAGTACCTTTGTCTTTTTGTGGATTTAGTCAATGATCAATGTGAAGGTCGTGTATAGAAGTGACAATTATGAATGATTGTTGGTTATGTGGTTAGATTAGGCTTAAATGTGTTAGTGGGTTAGTCTATAACCAATGGGTGAGTTACGCGCGATTGGGTCAATAATGGTTTATCTCTTTAGGGTCATAGAGTAATCTCAATGGTCATATCTCGAGTTTGTGGTAAACTAGGTAGGTTGAGTTCCTTAGAGGGTAGTAGTGAGGTACTGATGCTCTGGGGTGTAAATTATGCACTCTAAGGTGGGTATTCACTTTGGATCTTGGGAGTCATGCTACTCCCGGGTTTAATTTACCACGCGTTGTTTGGTTTATTAACCCCGAGAGTGAAGTCAGTGGTAGCATTGCAAAACACACTACTAGCTATATTGGGAGGTGGTGAGATATGTTGGGGGGATGTAGCCCTTGAATTGATAGCCTGAAGGTTGTTCCCAGTGGCTCAAGCCATCCACAAGGTGTGATCAAGCATAGATTATGACATACTTGTACTATGTGAATAGGAATCGAGGATCAAATTCAAATACTAAACATGTGAAGCAAATAACCTCAAGTCCCCTTATTATCATATTTAACCCCTTTGCTAGATTTTCATGCTAGTCCTTTCATTAGTTTTATACGTGCAGTTATTAATTATTTACTGAAAACACCACCCCCCCCAAAACAAACTGTGGCAAACACACACTTGGTGACACTTGTGTATGTTGCTACGTGAAACAGTCCTATAAATCCATTTTTCACCGTGCACGAACCTAACTTACCATTGTCTACTTTTTAGTATTCAATCGTAATAGGGCTGCAACTATATTCACCAACATGGGTGCCTGTCAACTGTGGTACCTGTTGGTAAATCGTGGTTAAGAGGTTCATTTTCGTTAGCTTTTGGGCATCATTTTGAGTGGGATCCAAATGGATAGAGGGTCGGTGGATGTTATTTTTGGATTCTCCTCTGTGAGTACTATACAATTGACTATTTGAACTTTCAAAACGGA
>JAUOBV010034987.1:0-14255 GCA_032360425.1 Rubia occidens
AGATAACAGGTAGTGGGCGGGGCGGGGATGGGGTGGGTGTGAACTAATATCCACGCCTGACCCACTTTATGCCTATACCCATCCCACCCCCACTAAAACATCCATACCCGTTCCATTGGGGCGGATGTGGGGAAGACCTCCACCAAAACCTGCCCCACTGCCATCTCTATCTGGGGACATCCTCGAGATACTTCTATCCGAAGCACTTGACGATCTCCCAGTAAGTCATCTCTGGGAGACATATCCTAGACAAAAGTAGGCCACTAGGCAGACATGCTCATTATGAATCCAACGCGTATCTCTGGTAAGGGGGGCAGCGCCTTGTCCATAATGTCCTTCATGAAAACCTGGTTCAACAAGTATGGAACTTCAGCTTCTTGAGCATGTTGTCATCAACAAACCTGGTCTCCAAGATAGATCGTGTATGCAACATGCTCCACTGCTCCTAATGAGTCGGGTCAAGTCTCTGCAGGACGAAGGGAAGCGCAGGTAAAGACTCCCCTTCTAGGGGCCATAACAATGACACAATCCAACAGCCAAAATGAAAAACAGGTAGCCCAAAATAGTCATGGGCCTCACATGGGTAAAACCATCCAAAAATATATCTGAACCGCCCCCCACACAAATATGGAATTATAAAAATAATCTAACCCAAATCCATAGCACACAACTAGAATGCAAGTATTAATTTGCCAACACAAAACATCAAATCCAAAGAAAAAATGTGTTAGGTTCGGCCAAATTTACCTCGGAGGAATCCATGAAAAATTTTGGGAAAATTAAATCATGGAAGGCATGCGAAATCCTTCCTAGAATAAATTCCAGTGTATCCTAAAGCTTGATTCCTTTAAGACTAGACGGATGTTTAAGTTTTTGGGAGGAAAAACTCAAAAGTGGTCAAATGGCTAAAGCTCAAATCTGGACAGAATTTCGATATTTTTACGTTGGATTTTTTGTGTTGTTTGTGTGCGATTGGAACGTGAAGATTTTGGGAAAAGTTTTGTGAATTTTGGTTCATGACTAGGAATGGGGAAATACTGGTGTAGCCATAAAGATGGGTTCGTACTCAGTGATTGGTTAGAATGGGTGGGTTCGACGGTTGGAATCCCCTGGTCATGACTCGTGTAATATGAAGGTCTTGTTCCCTTCATTAGGCACGGACCATGGCACGATCGTGCCTTTTGAATGTTCTGGGCTGAAGGCTCTTTCACATTTCCTTTGCATCGCAAACCCAAACCTACTTCCATAAACATGAACACCAAGCATAAAAATGTTCTAACACCATATATTGATGACTAAATTACCATAAAATACCACCAAACAACAAAATCAACATCTCAACATCCACAATAACATAATTAGTCCTAAAAAATGAAGGGTTTAGTGTGTGCGATTACACTATCACTGTGTCCAATCATACAAAGATGAAATTAGACCCAAACTTCTCTTAATCCTTAGTGCTACTGCTATGGGGGGGTCTAAAAGAAAGCGGAAGGTTTTCAGGGCGATCAATCACAACATTAACACACACACACCCCAATCCAAGGAGATGGAAGGATTGGTTAGGATCGGAAGGAAAAGAAGAAGCACAGCTTAGACCAAACTTCTAGACAAAAAGAGGGCAATGAGAACTCACTGGTGGTGGATGTAGAAAATGGAAAGCAAGCTGAACTTGTTACACCGGAAAACATGGGGCCTATACCAGTGATGAACTCGGAGAAATTGGTCCCCTCTTTCTTAGGTGAGTTCTTAGGAAAACCATACAGATTCGAAAACAAATATGTATTTTCCTAACTCTCCTTATCAAGTACAGGACCAACAGCAAAGGTCTCGACAGAGACCGGAGGAAGTTAGTCAACTTAGAGCAATCAACATGGGTCTCCAACGAATCTGGAGTCCAGTCAGTAAAGTTGATTGGACTAAAGTGAGTGGCTATCGGAATATCTGAATCAGTCATAGAACCCCACGATGATTGTGAATCCTCACCCTTCTCACTGTCTATCAGCACCTTAGAGCTCGAAGCTCCGGCACACGAGTGGGATAACTGATTGGGCTCATCACTAGGAGTGCTTATGTCAATGACAGTAGGTTGTGATGGTAGACACAAGAACAAACAACAAACAAAACCAAATATGAGAAACCAAGCCACACATAACAGAACCAACACAAGGCACACAAAAATCAAAAGATTAGACACCAAGATCCGTGGTTATTTAATACACCTAGAAGAACACCAACAAACATGCTTTAACAATTTAAAAACTGCATCCATTTATAGTACAAAAATGCAAAGATTTCAACATAAAGCAGCAGCATACTTGACTAAACAACAACCAAAAAGTTTTAAAATATGCTTTGATTAAAAAAATAAACACAAAATGAACACCAAAACGAATGCTTCAATGATATAAAACCAACTTCATTTAGAACAAGCTGATCTAAGCAGAGAGCATCAATATTCATGACAGATGAATACAGATTTGTACACATGCAAACATTAATAACAAATGAACAGAGATCTGTACACATGCAAGCATTCATAACAAATTTAATGAAGCCATAACGTATGAACGCCACAAAATCATAACATTAACAGCAAATGCAATCAGTTCTCGCAACAATAACATTAGGACACAACACAATATTGCTAATGGAACAATACCGGACTTTCGAACAACTAAGTTTGACAAAACCCTAACCGTTAGACCCGATTAGAAGACATAGAGACTCGGCACAACAAATACACATGAAATTATTTAGAACCAACATAAACTCGAGGTCAAACAGAAACCCCAAAGAACATCATCAAAGAGCAACTAAAAGCACGAAAATCATTCCATAACATCCCATTCTATACACATTGTTGTAAAAGAAGGAAAAGTTTGTTGAAAACGTGATTTTTTAACAGATCTATGAAAACCCAAAATGGAATCAACAAAAAAAATTGGTTCCCAACCATAAAGAACTGCAGAAATAGATCGGGCAAGGGATTAAGAATGTGAAAACACCCATGATTCAAAAAATTTAAACCCGAACTTACGGATTGGGTGTTGAGAAGAGTATTTGAAACCCTTCTTTTGATGAAACCCGATTTTAAACTCAACAAAAACCCAAAAACCACCGAGATCTGAGCGATTTGGGCCTCTGGTATGTAAATTGTGATGAAAAACAGAGAAGGATAAGGATGGTTTAGAGTTGTGATGATAAGGAAGAGAATATTTGGATCTGCGATTCGAGAGAACAGAAGAGAGAAAAGCCAAGTGCTTTGTTTTCTAAGAGAAGAATGAAAAGAGAAGGGAAACAATAAGGTTGAAGTGTTGAAGATTGTGATTGAGCCTTGGATTCTGATGGGATAAGAAGACCTCTTGAAAGTTAATGGGGGACAGGCGGGGCAATTGGTTTTTTTTTTTTGAATGGAAAGCAAAATTGGGACACGCGTTTTAACTCTCACCAGCCACCTCTAATCTCTCGCTAAACCCTAGTGTTATCAGCCCAAACCCAAACGAGATTTCTTCAAATAAAGGGGGGCATTATGGATTTTTTTGGGTCTGGTCAATCAGCCCATTTTTGGCAAATTTCAGAAATTGCAATTTGAGCTGGAACATCTATAATGGAAAGTATACAATTTGAACTAGAATGGGGGAGGAAGCAATATTACAGCATAGTGACAGGCCGCAACTAGACTTACGGTGCATTAATTGAAGAGAGGGATGATGTTAGGGTAATTTTTATAGGTGGTGGAATTAATGTGGGATAGGTGGCATCACATAACTGGAGCCTTCTCTAAGCTGCAGCTTCTCCTTCAGTACAACTTTCTTTTTAGAATAATTTCTTCATTGCTTTTTGAGTCGGACAATATTTCTATAATCCATGGAAAGACAAAGGTTTAAAGCGAAAATTAGAAAAAATGAAGAAAAACATATCGGGTTATAAACTTTATAACTACTAATAAAATTTTAATATTGCAACCAAGACCTTTTACCTTTTATTATTTTAATTAAACTTATTTTTCCATAAGCTTGTGGAAGATGATCTTTCCCAAGATTTTGACTTGCTTTTTTTCATAGTCTAAATTTATAGGATGGAATTTTTTGAAAAGAAATTTGATGATATATCCTATTTCAGTATTATTCAATTTTGACTTCAACAGCCTCACCTTCCCAATGATAGGAAACCTTTTTGGAGATTGCTTAAAGATGTGGACTATGCTCCTTAATTGCCATTTAGTGATGAAAAAGCACCCCTTCACTGCCCTGTTAAGAGCATGTACAAAGGGGTTTCTTTGTGTCCCTTTTTAAAAAGAGATCACAAAGAGACCACGTATCCCTACAATGATGGTCTCTTTGTGGTTTGTTAAAAAAATCGGTCTCTGGGATCCAACCTAAGCAACTACTGCCCAATTCAGAACCCTCGTGACTGGGGTCCGCGCGTCAGTGTGGGTTCTTTTTGTCCCCCCCAAGTGCCACGTGTACGTTTCTGATTGGGACACGTGGCGAGTCAGTTGCCCTCTTTTTTTTGTTTTTGTATCGCCTGACACGTGGCAATTTTGTATTGGGCCACATGTCTAACCCCGAATGACTCTTTTTTTTAAAGATCCGTTGGGCCACATGTCAACTTATGGTTAGGACACGTGGCCTCGACGGTTGAATTCAAATCAAGAGCAGCAAGAATTTAGACACGTGGCCCTATCACAATGTGCCACGTGTCCTAACTGTAACTTTTTCAAAAATTTACAACAATTCACACCAATGGTCAATTTCACACATGCTTATTTTTTAAATTTTATTTTAATTCTAATCCCTTAATTTGTCTATAAATAGAGCCATATGAATGCAATATTTTCACACTACTCTCATTTCCAATTTTTCTACCTTCATTTCTTCTTCTCTTGATTTTCCCCCAAAAATTTGTCTCCTATTTCAATTTCATTTACATAAATTGAAATGGATTCAAGAAGATTTTCAAAGGAGAAAGATAAAGCCTTTTTGAATTCTTCCTCTTCCAAAAATTTATCGACAATTTCGAATGTTCGTCAAAATTTTCAAAATTTAGAAAATTTCCAAAACTCTCCAAATCTTCCTCCTAATTTATATGAACTCCAACCATTCATATATGAATTTCAAAAATCAATACCACTCATCTCAAAATGAACACATGAACTGTACATACCTGAATCATTCTTCCCAAAATTCATTATCCAATTTTCAATATCCATACCCGAATTATGTTAGTCAACACATTCATTGTCCACAACTTGAAAATGTTAGAGAATCAGGAAATATTTTACAACAAGGAGGACGAGGTACACTTGGTGAATATGGTCAACAAGTCGAAGATCACGATATTTCGCATGGTAAGCCACGTTTTAAGTGATTTATTATTATTATTATTATTATTATTATTGTGAACCTCTTTATATGTATTTTAGCATATGTAAAATTAGTATACTTAAATTAAATTAATCTATCTAGACTAGTTTATGGAAAATAAGTAAATTTCACTAGTTTAAAATAAATAAATTTATACACACTAGCTTATGTTAAACACCAAATTTCACTGATTTAAAATCATTTGTTAAATGTAAATTGGTTTATTTTCACTTTTTTTAAAATTAAGCCACCCGTGGTGGAGGGATGTTTATTAGGCTCTCCAAACCTTGCAAAAAATAAAAAGATCTGAAGCCATAGGCTAGAGTATGTTACAAGAAATAGAGTCGTAGCTCATGTAGCAAGAGATCTTGCTACCAAAAGAATGACGTAGAGTGAGATAATGTGCAAAAGATCCCCACTCGGATCAACTGGAGTAGTAGCATAAAAATTCAGAGACTGGTGTAGATGACAGAGGAGCATATTAGCGAATCGAGGACTAGTCGGAACACAAGTTTGCTCTCCTATCCCAACCTGTTATAGATGAGTGTCAAAGGTCTTTATGCTTCCTTCATGTACCGAAAACCGTGAAATCCATTTTGCTGCTAATGGTTGCAGCTTGAGGTTTCTTGAGGTTGCTGCTAATGGTTGCAGCTTCAGTGATGTCCATGTTGCTGCATCCTGTTGCAGCTCCATAACATGTCCGATTTATTCCTTCAATTGAGTGCCCAGTTGTGCTGATTGCCGTTTCATCCTGTAAATGAAAACAAAAAAAACAGTGCCTATTCCTTGAATAGACAGGACTCATGATCTAATGCTAGGAACCCCCTCTTTATCCAAGGCAAGCAGACCTAAAAGTATTCTAGGTGTTTGTGATAGTGTCATAATTTGAGAGATATGTAGCCTGGAGCAGTTTTTTGCAAGAAAATCTGCTGGCATGTTACCTTCTCTCAGTATGTGAAGCACTTTATTTGAGCTGCTTATGCTAAAAATGTCAGAGCATAGAGAGAAAATTTTCCAATCCATAGTGGCTGGACTAGCAGTCAGATTCAATAACATAGAGCTGCAGGTTTAGGGTAGATCATATTTTATGGCCTAGTTGTATGGCTTGCAGTTCTGCATGGAGTGGAGATTCAGCCAAGATACTAACCATTTCCATATGAAGCACTCTACATGATGAATCTCTGACAATGATCCCAATTCCGCTATTTCCATCTTTAGCATATGAGGCATCGACATTTATTTTGTGGCCTATATCTGGGGGGTACCATTTTACTAATTTCACAGGTCTTGCTTTTTTCTGTTTAAGGAAGGGAACCAAACCAGTGTGAATGAGGAAAAGATTTTTATCTTTGAAACCAGTTAAAGGGAAGGCCGAGAAAGTGTGATAAACTGTCTTAATGATCAAATGACAGCTTTCTGTGTGAGAATATTTTTTATTATCATACAAGAGACTGTTCCTACTGTTCCACAGTAGCCAGAACACCACCATCATGGTTATTATGATCACTGTTGTGTGGACTTTAGAGTACCCTTCGTACGATAAATAAAAATTAATCCTATGAATCACATTTCTAAAAACTGGAGGATGAATGATTAGGATCCTATCGAAATAGGTCCAGATAAGAACATTTGTTTCACATTCATTGAAGAAATGATTCACTGAATCAGCATTTCAACATAAAGGGCATTTTGATGGAAGATGGAAACCATATGCTGTATGAATGTCATCCTATTTCTAATTCTCCAGATCAGAATAGACATTTTGGGAGGGATTGGCTTGGACCATACCTGCTTTAGGATCCCATTTTGATGTCCCCTTGGCTTGAGGCTCAGATAAGCTGACTCTATGGTGAATCTCCAATTCTTGATGGTTTCCAGATTAGCTTGTCCTCATTATTATGCTGAATTTTAACTTCCTGCAAAAGTAGAAACAAGTTGGTAGCCAAATGCTGCTCCAGGATGGTTAGGTAAAAGCTTTTATTATGAATGAATGTTCGGAGAGATATGTTAAGGAATGGAATATTAATTTCAGCAGGCCACTCATAGCATAAAGCTCCTAAACCTGACCAGTTTGAGTCCTAAGAAGGACATGTTCCCTTACCAAACATAACCTGAGTGTTAGAATTTGAATGTTGAGTGACTGAGCAGATTATGCCCCAAGTGTGGGAGTTCTTGTATGTGGCTGGCAAAGTCCATAAAAATCTTGTCCAAATAGTGTCATTCTGCTGGAGCTTTCACCATATTTTGCATGAGAAAGAATCCACAATGGTATTAATGTCTCTAAAAGCTAAACCATTCTCAGTTGTAGGCATAGCTACTAGCCCATCTTCTCCAGATCTTTCTAGAGACAAATTTTAATTCTCCCCAGAAAAATCTCATTGCCATTCTTTCCATTTTCTTAATCACAGCTTTTGGGGGTTTGAGTACAGCAAAAATGTGGATTGGAATAGACATTAGAACATGATTAATTAGAATAATTTTTCCCGCACTGCTTAGCCATCTATTCTTCCAATTATGTGTTGATCTCTCCATTCTTTCCAGCAGGGGATTGTAATGGGAGATCTTATTTCTGCCACAGAATATTGGGACACCTAAATATGTGAATGGCATTTGTCCTCTCTTCATGTCAAGACAAGACCTTATAACCCTAATTTTTTCCACTGATGACTTTGGATGAACAAAGAACTCAGATTTTGAGTAGTTCAACTTCTGTCCAGATGATTCCTCATAAGCTTGGAGAAAAGACTTTACTCTTTTCATATTTCTCTTTTTGGAGGATAGGAAAAGTGCAGTATCATCTGCATACATCAGATGAGTGAGTTCACACCTCTAGGCAATTTGAAGCATTCCAGAAACCGATTGCCCATCAGTTTTTTGAAAGTCCTGGAGAAGGACTTTGTGACTAGGTTATAAAGAAATGGAGAGAGAGGGTCCCCCTTCTTTAATCCCCCAGTTGATGGAAAGAAACCAGTTGCAATGCCATTGATCAACACAGAAAACCAGGCTAAGGAGATGTTCTGCATAACTATTTTAACAAAAGAGCCATGAAAACCAAACCTAAGTAGGACTGAATTCAGAAAGCCCCAGGAACCCCTATCAAAAACTTTCTGCATATCCAGCTTTACAATAAGGTTCTGGTTCCCATTATTCCTCCCTAGGAGCCTAGCCATCTCATGCATATGAATAGTGTTATCAGATGTGTCCCTGCCTTGTAAGAAGGCAGATTGCTCTATGGAGATTAGTCTAGGTATGAGTGGCTTTAATCTCCCAACAATGAGTTTGGAGAAAATTTTATTGAGAAAGTTTGATAGGCTGATAGGTATGAAATCAGCAAAAGAAGCAGGATTTGGTTAGAGACTGCTCTTGGGATTTGCTTTCCACTCAGGAACTCATTTGTAGCTTCTAATAGGTCAGACCTAAGATCATCCCAGCAATGTGTATAAAAAGCACCAGAAAAGCCATCAGATCCTGGGGCACTATCCTTGCTAAGGTTAAAAGCTACACCTCTAAGCTCATCTAAGTCAGTGTCTCTCAAGAGCATAGAGTTTTCCTCCTCAGTAACTAAGGAGGGGATCTCAGATAGAAATTCTTGAAAGTATTGTCCCTTATTCCCTTGGATTTCATTAAGGAGATTTTTAAAAATAGGATTCCCTCTTCTTTGATCTGATTAGGATCAGAGATCCATTGGCCCTCACTATTCTTTATTTTGGTGATTCTGCTTCTACAGATCTTTTCTTTCACATAATTATGAAAGAAAGTAGCGTTTGCATCACCTTCCTTAAGCCACTTAAAATTGGCTCTCTGGCTCCAGAAAATTGCATTCTCTTTTTGAGCTCTAATTAGGATGGCCCTGCCTTTATTAAGGGCTGTGAGGTCTTCCTCACTTGCAAAATTCTGATATACCAACTCCAATCTTGAAGTCCTTTCCTCTGCATCCCTTAGATTTTGGTGCACATCACCAAAATTTTCTTTGTTCCAGCCTTTGAGCTTGATCTTCAGCCTTTTCAGTTTGAAAATCATTTTGCTCATGCCAAAGAGATCACATGGTTGTTTCCAGTTTTCACTGATCATAGGTGAAAATTCTGGTCTATTAAGCCACATTTTCTGAAATCTAAAAGGCTTGGGAGTTTGTTCTGTTGATTCCTGGATGGAAACTAACAGAGGGTTGTGATCTGAGGTGGTTCTATTCAGGACCTGAATGGAGCTGTAAGGGAACAAAGAAAACCAATCCAAGTTACACAGGCCCCTATCTAGTTTTTGAAGGAGAAGATCCTTCTTTATCCTTTTATTTGACCAGGTAAAATGGTTACCTACAGTTTTCACATCCTGTAAATATAGCACATTAATGAAATTACTAAAGTCTCTAATACTACCTATAGGGGGAGTGTGGGCCCTTATGTTCAAACACTGAGGATACCGTGTTGAAATCCCCAATGTACAGAATTGGACCAGTTGGTAGTTGCAAAAGATCATTCCCCAGTGATCTTCTTAATTGCCTTAAAAATTTTGCATAGATAAAGACTCCATACCATAGAGTCCTTGTTTCTAAATCATTAATGGAGGTTAGAATAAATTGATCAGTTTGAGATATAACCTCAATACTGAAATTATTGTTCCAGAAAATCCATATTTTTGCATTTGCAGCTGCCAGGCCATGCTAAAAATGTAAATCATGTTTAAGGGCTTCTATTTCTGTATCACTGTGCCAAGGTTCTATGATACATAAAACTGATATGTTATGCAAGTGAATTAGAGTTTGCTGCCTAGTTTTAGAGGTGTCATATCCTCTATTATTCCAAACCAACATGTTTCCTATTATTTTGTGTTTTATCATTTAAAAGTGTAGCTGATTTTTCTTAGGCCTAAGATTCCTTCTAGAGCTTGCCTTCAAAGTTCCAGGGCTAGCTATATGAGGCCTAGACCTAGCAGTTTCATTCGTATCAATAGCAGGAACTACTGGTTGTGAACAATTATCATGCATGTTAGAGCCATATTCTAAATCAACTGTGTGAGATACTGAATCTGTTTTGCCACATTTTGATGAGAAATATTCAGTAAAATAGTATTATCAATCACACCTGCAGTGTCAGCCACTATAGCAGTATTTGCTGCAATATTCTGTAAACTAAATTGACCTGTTTGTGGCTTCTGGATGTTAGATTCCTTGTCTTCTGAGTATACCTCCATCTTCCATTGAGGTTCACTTGGAGCATCGTCGAATGATTCATTTGAGCTGTCATCAGCTTCCTGAATATCCCCTGTATCCTGCAAAACAGAGAAATGATTTGACAGTTCAAAAGATGAGTGATAAGGGACAATGGCCAGTAGATTGGATCTCTTCTGTTTCCTGTAGTCCTCTCTTAGTTTTGAGATAGACAGATCATCATAGGAGTAAAAGGATATGGATGATGAATCAGGTATCTTGCTGAGCAGCACTTGATCCTCTCTTCTACTTGTTGTGACTGATGATCCTATTCGAAGGATGTGATTAACTGCAGACCCTTGGCACTCCTCCAAGGGACCTGTGGATCCATGATCCTTCTCTGCCTGTGTTAGTTCAGAGCCTTGGGCCAAAGTCTGACTTGATAGGGAGTGGGTCATTGTTACTGTTCCATGTCTTTCTGCTGTGGAAGATTGCTTAGCTGGGTTATGATTTGTGGCCAAATCCTTTTTTTCCTCCGGGTTCTCTTCAGTTCTGGGTGCTGAATTGTGCAGTTTGCACCTCGTGTCCCAGCCTTTTGCAATGTTTACAGTACTGTGGAAGCTAGTCATATTCAATAGGGCATTCCTTGAAATTTTTCTGCGTGCCAATAGGGATTGATTGAATTCTTTCTCCTTGCAGATCCAGCTCAATACACATCTTGATTACTGACGGCCTTGTAATACCATTCGTCACAGCATCCATCTTGATAAAATATCCAAGCTGAGCAACTACGTGTTGAATTGTCGTTTAATTGTAGTAGTACAATGGAACATCTCTGACCGTGACCCAGATTGGTACAATTGAGGATTCGTGCTCCGGCGAAAAATCTGGGGTCCATTTCAGAATCTTCATCGCCGCTCCGGCAATAGTCCAGTATGGTTTGACTCTGAATTTCTGGAAATCCTCCGGGTCTTGAAACCTAATGAGAACGTGCCGGTAGTCGATTAATCCGACTTGAAACCCTGCCTTGAATCCTATTTCCTTAAAAGCCGTTTGAATCGTTTCCATTGGAGGCTTGCCCCTTCCAAACTTTCCGATCAATGTATTTTTGTAGTGAGTGGCCAAAACCTTCACAGATTCCAAATCGTATAGGTAGGCAGAGCACCCATTTAAGCTGGTGATTGGTTTGATTTCTGGGTTAGAAGGTAGAGTGGGGTAGAGCGGTGTGGATTTTTTGGATATGGTTTGAAGGTAGCTTTTTCCGGTGGGTTCGCCACCCAGTCCGGACGGCGGCGGCGCCATCGGCTAGCCGTTAAAGAGACGTTATAAATAAGATTTGTGACTGAATGAATAGTTTTTGTTAAAGTATAAGAAAGAGAAAGTGGCGCGTGTGTAAGTAGTTGTATTCAAGAGAATGAAAGGTTCAAAATCATAAGCTTATAACTATTTGAAAGGAGGTGAAGTTCTTGATCCATAAGCAAGATTGATATGGTCGTGGAAGTTGATACCAAAACTAAGTTACTTCATATGGATGTTTTTAAAAAGGAATTTGGCTACTGTTGATAGGCTTTTGGCATTCGACATACTTAAAAATTCTCAGGTTTGTGTTTTATGTAACCCGAAGTAAAAGGATGCATATCATATCTTCATCAAGTGTATATTCAGCAAGAGATTATTGAGATTGCTTCAAATTCCTGAAGTGTTTAGTCTGAGAGATTTGAAGAAATGTCTGAAAATATGGATGATAAGAAAATAGCAAAGTAGGATAAATACATTTTTTTTTTAATAGGCTTGTTTCATTTATGGGAGGAAAGGAACTTAAAAATTTTCAGGGGAAGAAAGGAAAATGAAAAAAGTAGGGCAGTTGGTGAAGGAAGAGGAAAATTTGATAGCAGGGAACATCTAGTATAGTTTCATTTTTGAATTCGGCTTTAGCATGAAGACTTGTAGAATTTTGGGTGGACAAGGTCTTTAAATATTGCTCCCTAACTGCTTAGGGTTGTCGATGATGGACCAAAAAGAATGGCAAATATGAAGTAAGGCAACCCGGTACGAAATCTAAATACAAATTTTTAAATGCTTATTAAAATCCTAAATGAAATATGTAATAGTCTAGAGTGAGGAATATATTTGGTTATTTCTTTTTTAGTTCATTAATGAAATTTAAACTTGTGTAACGAAATTCCAGCCCAAGGGAACGGTTCTATATATTTGTATGGATCGTACTTGGGAGGCTAGGAATTTTGGCCCTAGCCGTATTTCTTTGCACGGTCTGTGTCGTGGGTTGACTAGGGTTTTTAGGGCTGTATTTTATCTCTCTTCTCACCTATAAAAGCACTTCCTTTAAACAAAGATAAAGAGGTGAAAATGGGTTTATAGTTGTAATTTTTCATTCTCTCTTCATTTTTTTCACTTTGTTTAGCATATTTAATCCATTTCTTGTTATGGGTTATGAGAGATTAGTTATTGTAGATTAGACTAGATTCATGCATGAGTATTTGCTAAACATGTTAAGTTAATTTATTAGATTCCAAGATTCCTATAATCTATTGCTCTAATTATCATTATTGGTTGTCTTTAATGGCATAATTTTTGCATTATTAATAATAGGATGTACAACTAATTGCGATTATGCTATAATTTATCACTAGGCTTGGGAATGAGGCCAAAATTTGTTGATTCGGTTAATAGTCAACGTAAAGGTCGTGTCTAAAACTGACAACTACGCATGATTGTTTGTTATTGGGTTAGATTAGACTCAAATGTTGGATTGGGTTAGTTTTTGGACGATGCATAAGTTGTTAACGATTATGTATGCTTAATAAACCATGCTGGGCTCATAGGATATTTCCAATGGTCATATCCCAAGTTTGTGGCACCTAGGTCGATTAGATTATTTGGAAAAATAGCAAGGTACTAAAATTTCTAGGTTGTACATGATGCGCTTTAGAATGGGCATTCAGTTGGGTCCCCGGGACTCAAGCTACTCCTTAATTTAATTTACTGTGTGCTGACGAGTTTATTAACCCCATAAGTAAGGGCTAGTGTTGGAAGTGTAAAGCGCACCACTAGCTATATCAGGAGGAGCAGAAAGATGATGAGGGGGTAGCCCCACTAAGTGATAATTCGCGGTAGTTCCCGTGTAATCAAGCTCTCCAGAAGGTGTGATCAAGTATTAGATTAAGATATACTTAATTATGTGAATCGGAATCGAGAACAAAACTTAAATACTAAACATATGAAGAAAATACCCCCTAAGTCTTCATATTATACTCCCTCCATCCCACTTTAAAGTTCTGAATTGTTTTTTGCACAAAATTTAAGACAAGTCTATGTGACATATTTTTAATGGGTGATAAGAGTGGGCATATATAAATCAAATGAAAGGAACAATTATGACCACATATTTATGGCTAAATATAGAAAGTTTAGAATTAGGAAATTTATAGTGGGACGTCCCAAAAAGGAAAATAGGAAGTTTATTGTGGGACGGATGGAGTATTATTAAACCCTATATTTCTTCTTCTTTCTTAGTTTAGTTTGTAGATTAGTTATGGGTTGTTGTTGTATAGCTTGGTTAACTCCTTGGGAGCCTTGGATTGAAGCTTCCATAGCTATGTCTTGAGAATCCATATCTATCTATTTGATGCTTTTTGCTATTGTGTGATTTGTTGTTCTTGAATTAGTTTATTGAGTTCATTGATGATGTTAGAAGTTGTTTATGTACATTGCTTGTATGAGAT
>JAUOBV010035187.1:0-14244 GCA_032360425.1 Rubia occidens
TAATGTATAAATCAGTGACTTATTTGTGAAACCATTATTTTTTGAAGGAACCTTTAGACCAAAAAAGACTCCATTCTATAAGTTTAACAGTCAAAAGGGTTAAGTTTTACTTGGGATCTTCTAACTTCGTCGTGGAAGAGGAATAATGATGGGAGGCTGTGGTCCTATCCAGACATTTTCAAATCCATCCTTTTGTTCTCATGGAGGAAAAATGACTACCTCAAATCAACCACAATCAATCGGAAATCCAAGTAACTATAAATCAAAGAGTCATGAGCACATGCTAGAAGAAACTGATTGTTGTTTTGTAAAGAATGAATTTCGGATTTCATTTGTATCATGTTCCAACCATGTACTTGTTAAGAAAACACTGATACTTAAGTTATATGAGGAAAGCAAATGGAATTGTGAATGAATATTAACAATATCCTGACCTAACCATTAAAACGGTTTGTGTGCGAGCGGATAATGCATTTGTTAAGAACCTATTTATCAATGGATGTATGGAGAATCTCTAAATACCAATTAAGCTTTAACATAACGCATCATTGAGTGACTTATTTGTGAAACCTAGGTTGGTTGAAATAACCTTAAGACCGAAAAGACCCAATCATATAGCTTATAGAATTTAGTTTTTTCCTTGAAAACTTTTTAAAATAGAAAATATATGTTTTTGAATTTCACAAGTTTTATTTCCAGTTCCCTAATAACAGGTTCAAAATTGTCAAAAAGGGAAGATCCCTTTTGGCAGAACCAAAAGGCATGGTAGTTTCCATTCCCCAAACTGTTAAAAAATTAAATGATGTTTTTTGTTTTTTCTTCAAATATTTATCAGAAAATGGCAGTTTAGATCTTTTCCAGGGTTTTAGACAAAAAGTAAATAGGATTTTATCTGAATACCGTCTTTCAACCACTTTGACAATCAAAGGCATGTGTTTGACTCGGTTTCTTCTAACGTCACCGAGGAAGATGGAGAGTGATGGACGACTGTGGTCCTATCCAAACATATTCAAATAAAAATTTTGCCCTAACGAAGGAGGAATGGTAGCATCAAATTAAGCATAATCTATTGGAAATCCAAATAATTCTAGATCAAAGAATCAAGAGAATGTGCTACTTGGGAAAGATTGAATATTGGGTTTCATTTGTATCATTTTCCAACCAAGTACTTGATGGAAAAACACTTAAAATTAATAAATATAAGGCAATGCAATCAAACTATGGATGAATATTGGCAATATCTCGAACTAACCATGAGAAATTTTATGTGCGAAATGATGATGCATTTGTTAAGAACCTATTTATCAAAGGACTAATGGAGAAACCAAGGAAAAAAAAGAAGATTAAGGCCAATGAATGACTTATTTGTGAAACCAAGGTTGGTTGAAAGAACCTTAAGGCCAAAAAAGACCCCATCCTACAGCTTTAATAATCGGAGGCATGGGTTTGACTCAGGATCTTCTAACTTCGCCGAGGAAGAGGCACAATGATGGGCGGATGTGGTCCTACCATGACATATTCAAATCCAACTTTTTTTCCTAAGGAAGGCAGAATGGCTTCCTAAATCAACAACAATCTATTGGAAATCCGAGTAAATCTAGTTCAAATAATCAAGAGGACATGCTAGAAGAGACTGATTTCCACTTGGGAAAGATTGAATGCCAGGCTTTGTTTGTATCATCTACTAATGATGTAATTGATGAAAATACACGTGTACTTATATAATATGATGGAAGGAAATTGAAACACAGATGAATATTGGCAATATCTCGAACTAACCATGAAGAAGGGTTGGTGTACGAGGGGTTGATGCATTTATGAAGAACCTATTTATCAAAGGACTAATGGAGAATCTCTAAATACAAATTGAGCTTAAATATAACGTATCAATGAGTGACTTACTGGTGAAATCCAGGTTTGTCGAAAGAACCTTAAGGCCAAAAAAGACCTCATCCTACAGCTTGAACAATCAAAGGCTCGGGTTTGACTAGTTCTTCTAATTTCACAGAGGAAGAGGTACAACGATAGGCGGCGGTGGTCGTACCAAGTTGTATTGAAATCCAACGTTTGGTCATAATGAAGGAAAATGGCTGCCTAAAATACCCCACAATCCATTGGAAATCCAAGTAACTCTAGTTCAAAGAATCAATAGCACATGTTGGAATAGAGTGATTGCTACTTAGGAAAGATTGAATGCCGGGGTTTGTTTGTATCACGTTCCAACCACATACTTGATGAAAAACTATTTGAACTAATGCAATATGATGCAAGGAAATCAAACTGAGGTTGAATATTGGCAATATGTCGAACTAACCATAAAGAAGGTTTGGTGTGCGAGAGGATGATGCATTCGTGAAGAGCCCATTTATCAAAGGACTAAATGAGAATCTCTAAATACCAACTAAGCTTCAACATACTATATCAATGAGTGGATTATTGGTGAAACCTAGGTTAGTTGAAAGAACATTAAGGCAAAAAAAGACCCTATCCAACAACTTTAATAATCAAAGGCATGGGTTTGACTCAGGATCTTTTAACTTTGCCGAGGAAGAGGCAAATGATGGGCGTATAAGGCCCTACCCTGATATATTTAAATCCATCTTTTTATCCTAATAAAGGAACAATGACTGCCTCAAATCAACCACAATCGATATGAAATCCAAGTAACGCTAGTTCAAATAATCAAGAGATCATGTAAAAATAGGCTGATTGCTACTTGGGAAAGATTGAATGACAGGCTTCATTTGTATCATGTTTTAGGAAGAACCTATTTATGAATGGACTAATGTTGAACCTGTATATACCAATTAAGTTTGAAGATTACGTATTAATGAGTGACTTCTAGGTGAAACCCAGGTTTGTTGAAATAAATTTAAGGCCAAAAATGCCATCCTATAGTATTAAAATTGAAGGCCTTGGTTTGACTCGGGTTCTTCTAAGTACATTAACGAAAAGTGACAATAATGGTTGGCTGTGGTCCTACCCAGACGGGGTCAAATCCAACCTTTTGTCCTAAAGAAGGAAGAATAGCTTCCTAAAATCAACCACAATCCATTGGAAATCCAAGTAACTCTAGTTGAAATAATCAAGAGCAAATGCTAGAAGAGACTGATTGCTACTTGGGAAATATTGAACGTTGGGCTTCGTTTGTATCATGTTCCAACCATGTACGTTTTGGACAAACACTCATAATTAAGCTGTATGAGGCAAGGAAATAAAAATGCGGATGAATATTAGCAATATCTCAAACCAACCATGACAAGGATTTATGTGCGAGAGGATGATGCATTTGTGTAGAATCTATTTATCAAAGGACTAATGGAGAATCTCTAAGTATAATTAAAGCTTCAATATAACGTATCAATGAGTGACTTATTTATGAAACCAAGGTTGGTTCAAAGAACCTTAAGGCTAAAAAAACTGAATACTGCAGCTTTAACAATCAAAGGCTTGGATTTTACTCGGGATCTTTTAACTTTGTCAAAGAAGAGACACTATGATGGCAACTGTGATCTTACCCAGACGTATTCAAATACAATTTTTTGTCCTAATGAAGGTTGAATGGATGCCTCAAATCAACCATAATCTATCGGAAATCTAAGTAACTCTAGTTCAAAGAATCAAGAGCACATGCTAGAAGTGACTGATTGCTACTTTGAAAATATTGAATGTCAGGCTTCATTTGTACCAAGTTCTAACTATGTACTTGATGGAAAAACACTCAAACTTATGCAATAAGAGGCAAGGAAATCAAACCGCGGATGAATACTGGAAATATCTTGAACTAACCATGAGAAAGATTTGTGTGCGAGAGGATGATGCATTTTTTAAGAACATACTTATCAAAGGACTAACAAAGAATCTCTAAATTCTAGTATAGCTTCAAAATATATCAATTAGTGACTTATTTGTGAAACCAAGATTTTTTGAAAGAATCTTAAGGCAAAAAAACCCCATCCTACAGATTTAACAATCAAAGGTGTGGGTTTGACTTGAGATCTTCTAACTTTGTCGAGGAAGAGGCACAATGATGAGCAGTTGTAGTCCTACCTAAACGTATTCAAATCTAACCTTTTTCCTAATTAAGGAAGAAAGGTTGTCTCAAATCAACCACAATCCATTAGAAATACAAGTAACTCTACTTCAAACAATCAAGAGCACATTTGCGAAGAGACTTATTGCTACTTGGGAAAGATTGAATGCCGAGCTTTGCTGGTATCATGTTACAACCACATAATTAAGGTAAAAACTCTCATATTTAAGCAATCTAAGGCATGGAAATTGAACCGCGGATGAATATTGGCAATATATCTAACTAATCATTAGAAGGGTTGGTGTGCGAGAGGATGATGGATTTGTGAAGAACCTATTTATCAAAGGACTAAAGAAGAATCCCTAAATACCAACTAAGATTCAACATAACATATCAGTGAGTCACTTTTTTTTTGATGAACTGAATTATATATATTAAGCACAACCATCAACCATATTCGAAGTTTAGGCCATCACTCTTAGACTATTACACACACCAAATATATCTATTACAAGTTAGTCAAAAAAGACAGAAACTAAAGGGTGAGAGGATTTCTCCATTTACATTCACTGATAATCTGCTCAATCAAGTTTTCATTTCCCTGCTCCTTTGCCTGGAAGATCCTTTGATTTCTTTCAATCCAAACCTGATAAAGTGAGGTTGTTAATAGTTGTAGTCTGCTCCATTGCTTCCATGTCTTATGTTGATATAGTCTTCTCTTCAGGTCCCTCGTGTTCCTGATGTTTCCCACCTTGAGTTGCTTTAGAATGTCTGTTGTGAATGTGCAATGTGTGAAAAGGTGGGTTTCCGTCTCCTTGTGGTTTTTGCAGAAGCTACACATTGATCCTCCTGGTATGATGTTGAACCTCTTCAATCTGTCCACAGTAGCTAACTTTCCTTTTATCAGCATCCAAATGAAATATCTGTGCTTTGGCTGGATCTTTGTGTGCCATATCACACCAGCTAGTTGATCTTTTTGCTGGTCTCCTTTGAGCATGTCATATGCTCCCCGGATACAAAATTTTCCATTACTCTGCACACAGGTGTCCATTTGATCCAACATCTGAGTCTTCAACCTTGTGATAGTCCTCCATCTCCAACTGTGTGTATTAGATCCCTTATAACCCCTGAAATCCTTACCTTTTATGTAGTAGGCATTCACCCATTGTACCCACAAAATGTCTTTCTTTGAGCAGACATCCTAGATTAGCCTGCAAAGAGAAGCCTTGTTCCATAATGAAGGATCCCCGATCCCCCAACCCCCTTTAGTTTTGGACCTGCACATTGTGTCCCAGGCCACTGCAGTGAATCCTCTTCCTCCAGCCTCTCTCCCCCAAGTGAAGTTTCTGTACAAGTCCACAATTTCTTTGTGGATGCTCTCTGGAAGCTTGAAAACACTGGTCCAATAGCTTGTGATGCTAAGGAGAACTGTGTTGACAAGCTGAGTTCTCCTTGCATATGATAGATTCCTTGAATCCCAACTTTTCAGTCTCCCAGAGATCTTCTCCAGGAGCCTGCTGCATGTGGTACTATTCCATTGCACTGCTGTTAAAGGCAGCCCCAGGTATTTGAGTGGGAACTCTCCTCTTGTAACCTTTAGCACACTGGTTAGCAGTTGCTTATCCTTCTCACTCGTTTTTTAATGGAAAACATGTGTTTTATTTTCATTAACTTCCAGGCCAGTTGTTCTCTGGAATTCATTCAGAACTCCCTTAACCCCCTCCAAAGATTTCTGATCTGCTGCACAAAAAATAAGGAGATCATCAGCAAAGAGGAGGCTGTGAACTCCTATTTTCTGGCATCTTTGGTGAAAACCAATTTCCTTTGTCCTAAATTTCTTCTCAAGCAATCTGGTGAGGTACTCCATGCTTAGTACAAACAAAAGGGGGGAGAGGGGGTCACCCTGCTTCACCCCTCTTTTACCATCAAAGGAAGCTGAAAGGCTGCCATTAATTGAGATGCAAAATGAGGAAGAGGTGACACACTTCCTGATCTAGTCTAGGAACAAGGCTGGTAGTTTCAGCTGCTGCAACCATTTAAATAAAAACTCCCAGTTTAGGCTGTCAAAAACCTTTGATATATCAATCTTAATGAGGCAACTAGGCTTAAGGTCACAATGGTTATACTTATGGAGCAGTTCCTGTGTCAGTAATATGTTATGGGAAATGTTCCTCTCCTTAACAAAAGCAGATTGGTTGTTTGAGACTATAGAGGGCATGACCTTCCCTAACCTCTCGCACAGAATTTTAGTCACCACCTTATACAGTACAGAGCAACAAGAAATTGGTCTATAGTCACCTGGTACTTGTGGCTGTGGCTTCTTGGGGATCAAGGTTATCACAGCCTTGCTAAAGTTATCTGGAATCTGATCTCCATTGAAGAACCCTCTAATAGCAGCAATCGCCCCCTCTCCTACAATATCCCATGTTTCTTTGAAGAAGAGGTTAGAGTAGCCATCATGCCCAGGACTTTTACTGGACTTGATACTCCTCAGAGCCTTCTCTACCTCTTGATCAAGTTTTGGTTGCAGTATCTGAGCTTGCTATTGTACAGTTAGGACTGAGCCCCTCACCTCTGGATCAATCTTCATTTCAGGTGTGATCTCCCTTCCCATTAGGTTCCTGAAGAAAATGAGCAATATCTCTTCAATCCTATCACTGCCCTGTACCATATCACCCCCTTTAGTTTCCAGAGAGACAATGTGGTTCGAATAGCTTCTGCATTTCAGCATATAATAGAAAAAAGTGGTAGGTCTATCCCCTTCCTTGAGCCACTTAATTTTTTCCTTCTGCTTTAGTAACCTGTATTCAGCCTCAGCCATTTTGACAACATGCAATCTGCTACCGGTTTCCTTTCTCTGCTTCTGATAAGATCCTGGGTCATTTGCTAGCTCCTGCTGGTCCTTTTCCCATGTTTCCTTTAATTGTCTTGCCCTCTCTCCAATTTCAGAGAATCCTCTTCTGTTTAGCTTATTGAGAGGTGTTTGTAGTAGCTGTAGCATCTTGAAAACCTGTGTGAGGTTTTTGACAGTTTCCATGCCCCATATGGTCTTCACTGTTGGTCTGAACAGGTGTGATAGAGGTCACATGTTGAAGAACTTGAAAGGTCTTGATATTCTCTGTTGACACCTCTTTAAGGTAAGCATTTGGGGTAAATGGTCAGAAGTACCATTGATCTTCACTCTGCATACTGAATCTGTGAGCCTTTTAGCCACCCTTCATTGACCAGTGTTCTATCTATATTGCTATATATCTTCATCCTTCCTTCTATTGCACCAGGTATATCCAGTGCCAATTGTTTTCACGTGGTGAAGGTTTTGTTTCAGAACTACAACTTGGAACTCATCCATTTCATACTGCTGAATGGCAGACCCTCCCATCATATCCTCAAAGCTGAGGGGATTGTTAAAATCTCCTTGTACCATCCATGGTCTATCATCTTTCCTATCCTTCCCTAGAAACTCCCACAGGTTTTTCCTATCCTTTGGTTGACTGTTCCTATAAACCATTGTTATGTAGCAGTGGAGGTTCTGCTCCTTTATTACACACTCCATATCCATCCATTGATCTCCCCTATTTATTACTCTTACTTCATAGTAATCAGTCCTCCAAGCCACCCAAATCCTCCCACTGTCTACCATGGAGCTATTGGTCTCCAAGTTCCAGTTTAGGCCTATTCTCCCCCATATTTTTTGTTCATTTTCCTTTTTACCTTCGTTTCAAAGAAACCCAACAAACCTATTTTATTCATCATGCAGAAGTCCCTAACCTGCTTCTGCTTTACCCTTCCATTCACCCCTCTCAGATTCCATGCAAGTATGTTACTTATCATAAGGGGGCTCAGGCAGAATGTTAAATAAATTACCTCCATTTCTATTTCTGTTGCTGCATTCTGGATCATCCCCCTCTTCTTGTTGCAGCTGGTCCTTATTTTCATTCCTCCCATGTTGCAATCCCCTATGTGTATGTTTCCTCCTTGTCACCAACTTGAACTCATTTTCATTTGCCTTATTCCCCTCAAGCTTAGCTTCGGATCCCACACATTCCTCCTGTGGAACTTGGATTGGCTTTTTGACTGAGACATAGACCTATTTTAGAGGTCTTGGTTTCTCCTTCCTCCTGCATTCTTCCTCCTCATGCCCTATCATAGAGCAGAATTTGCACTGGACAGGCATCCATTCACAGATGATATCCTGCTTCTGTATAATTTCATTTTCATCCAGGTAAGGTATTTGTTTAGGAATCATCTTTCCCAACTCCACCTCTACAAGGATCCTTGCATAATTCAGCCTCTCCAACTCTTTGGTTGCCCTATCTAGTTTCAGTGGGGTTCCTATGGGGCTCAAGATTGTGCATAGTATTTTCGGTCTCCAGTATACTACATCCAGGTTTGGCAGTTTTAGCCAGACAGGAACCCTCTTAGGCATTCCCATATCTATGTGTTTGTATAAGTACAAGTTTATTATCAAACAGAATAACTCCATGTTCTAGCACCTGTTCTACCTATGTTTTTAACCCAAAATTGACCAGAAAGACACCAGGTTTAGCCAACTATACCTTAACTATATTATGCTGCTTCCATATCCTGCGAAAGAAACCATTCATGACGGAGAACGGAGGGAGGGCACCGAGGATTTTGCATACCACTGTCATTTCCCAGCTTCTAATACTGACTTCTACATCCTCCATTTCTATTTTCTCATAACCAAACCCTCCACCTCCACTGGTTTATAGAATTTTACCTCATGCATCTCCTTGTCTTCAAAGAGGGAGGTCCATGGTGGTACCACCTCATCCTCATCTCTATCTCCCCACTTGACCTTTGTCGTTCCCATTTTCGCAGTCGACTCTGAAGGACCATTTTCTGAACTTGCCCCATTCTCTAGAGTGACCATCGTAGTCTCATCGATTGCATTTTTGTGTTGCTTCTGCTCAAGAGTATCTCTCCCATTTTCCTGGACCTCCAATTCCTCCAAAACCATCTCCATTTCCTTCACATGTGACTGTTGGTTTTTCACCGAGAAGTCTTGAGTTATTAGTTTCCCTGGGGTTTCCTGTGAACCATAGATGACCCATTCTGCTTGTCCCTTCTTCTTCCTGCTGGATTTCCCCATGGTTGGAGGCAGATTCAGAGAATCACCAAATCCGACTGGAATAAGATGACCAAGAAAAGGGTACACATAGTGTAGGTGTAATCGCCCCTTCAGTGAAACCAAGGTTTTATCAATCAATCAAGTGTAGTATCAATGAGTCACTTACTTGTGAAACCAAGGTTGGTTGAAAGAACCTTGAGGCCAAAAAGACCCCATGCTACAGCTTTAACAATCAAAGGCCTTTAAATTTTGCCAAGGAAGAGGTACAAGGATAGGCGGCTATAGTCCTACATAGACGTATTCACATCCAACTTTTTTTTCCTAATGAAAGAAAAATGGCTACCTCAAATAAATCACAATCTATTAGAAATCCAAGTAACTTTTGTTCAAATAATTAAAATCACATGCTAGAAGAGACTAATTGCTACTTGGGAAAATAGAATGTCGGGCTTCATTTGTATCATGTTGCAATCACATACTTGATGAAAAAACACTCGTACTTAAGAATTGTATGGCAAGGAAAATGAACCGCGGATGAATATTGGCAATATCTCGATGTAACCATGAGTAGGATTTGTGTGGGAGAGGATGATACATTTGTGAAGAACCTATTTATCAAAGGACTAGGGGAGAATCTCTAAATACCAACTAAGTTTCAACGTAATGTATCAATGAGTGGCTTATTGGTGAAACCAACATTGGTTGAAAGAAACTTGAGGTAGAAAAAGACCCTATCCTGCAGCTTTAGCAATCAAAGGCCTTGGTTTGACTGGGTTCTTCTAAATTCACCGAGGAAGAGGGATAATGATTGCGGCTTTGGTCCTACCCAAGCATATTCAAATCCTACATTTTTTTCCTAATGAAGGAAGAATAACTTCTTCAAATCAACCACAATCCATTGGAAATCCAAGTTATTCAAGTTCAAAGAATCAAGAGAACATGCTAGAAAGGGATGATTGCTACTTGGGACAGATTGAATGCCAGTTTTAGTTTGTATCATGAACCAACCACGTTTTTCATGAAAAATCACTCATACTTATGAAATATGATTCAAGGAAATTGAATCACGGATGAATATTTACAATATCTCATAGTAACCAAGAAGAAGTGTTGGTGTGCGAGAGGATGATATATTTAGGAAGAACTAATTTGTGAATGGACTAATGGAGAACCTCCAAATACCAATTAAGTTTCAACAATACGTATTAATGAGTGACTTATAGGTGAAACCTAGGTTTTTTTTAAAGTACCTTAAGGCCGAAAATGCCATCCTATAGCTTTAAAAATCAAAGGCATTGGTTTGACTCGGGTTCTTATATGTTCATCGATGAAAAGTGACAGTAATGGGCTACTGTGGTCCTACCTAGTCATAGTCAAATCCAACCTTTTGTCCTAATGAAGGAAGAATGGCTGCCTAAAATCAACCATAAGACATTGGAAATCCAAGTAACTCTAGTTCAAAGAATCAAGAGCAAATGCTAGAAGAGACTGATTGCTACTTGGGAAAGATTGAATGTCAGGCTTCATTTGTATCAGGTTCCAACCATGTACTTGATGGGAAAAAACTAGTAATTAAGCTATATGAGGCAAGGAAATAAAACTGCGGATGAATATTGGCATTATCTCGAACCAACCATGACAAGGATTTATGTGCGAGAGGATGATTCATTTGTGTAGAATCTATTTATCAAAGAACTAATGGAGAATCTCTAAATATAATTACAGCTTCAATTTAACATATCAATGAGTGATTTATTTGTTAAACCAAGGTTGGTTCAAATAATCTTTAGGCTAAAAAAACCCCATACTACAGCTTTAACAATCGAAGGCATGTGTTTGACTCAGGATTTTCTAAGTTTGTCGAGGAAGGGGCACAATGATAGCGACTGTGGTATTACCCAGACGTATTCAAATCAAACTTTTTGTCCTAATGAAGGAATAATAGATGCCTCAAATCAATCACAATCTATCGGAAATCGAAGTTACTCCAGTTCAAAGAATCAAGAGCATATGCTAGAAGAGACGGATTGCCACTTTGGAAATATTGAATGTTAAGCTTCATTTGTATCGTGTTCCAACCATGTATGATATGAATCTCCTTACGAAGACTCTGGATTGCGGAAAATTGGTACTTTAACAGAGGTGGAATTTCGCCCAACCACCTAAGTTGCATGAGAAGCAGCGTCTAGCCCGCAGGGTACACTCAACTCGACTTCTAAGCGTCTAGCTCGCAAGGTACACTTAAAAGGTTTGTTTATAAACGTCTAGCCCGCAGGGTACGAATACAAACGAGGTATTGATGACTTAAATAGCCCGCAGGTTTAAGCAACAATGAAGATAATGAGAATGTCTCAAAAGTCTGAATTTGATTGATATAAAAGATGTGTTTGGCCGTCGGCCATGTCCCTTTAAATAGGGGGAGAATTTGAGCTCATCAAACAAAACCCTAATCAGAAATAGAAACTGAATCAAACTTTATGGGAAATTCAAGAAGCTAAAACCATATCTAACTAAAATACTAAAAATCAAATCCTAATGGTATTCTATACCATAGATCGGCCGACTCTGCCTTAGAATTAGACTAGAAAGATATTATCTTATCTCATCTTACCAAATCTAATTATAATCAGAATACAACTGAATAAGGTAAACCCTAATGGACTGACACATTATTTCGACAGCTCCCTAAGGCCCATGGCCAAAATTTTCAGTCCAAGAAACAAAAATAAATAATTTACAATGATCACACTTCCTCATGCAAAAACCCAATAGAAAAAAGAGTAAAGTGTTCTTCATAATGTCTTCAAGCAACTGACATCCTT
Organism: Rubia occidens; assembly: GCA_032360425.1. Lineage (NCBI taxonomy): Eukaryota > Viridiplantae > Streptophyta > Magnoliopsida > Gentianales > Rubiaceae > Rubia > Rubia occidens. The sequence continues at coordinate 11,948 of JAUOBV010035187.1, forward strand.
GAATAAGTAATCCAAGAACTTGCCAACTTCTTCTTAAGTTCTTCATCATGAAGGCAATCAATCAAACCATTCAATGTAGCATCTCTAAGCTACATTCTAGACCTTGTCATCGGTCCAACCATGTCGCTTAGAGGATCACAAACATAACCCTTGAATTTTGATCAAGATGTGGAATGTCTTCATTTATGGTGGTAGTCGTATCCAGATCTCCATCTACATTAATCACGCGTGCTTTGGAATCCAAAACAGCGCATGTGGCACAACAACTGAAGGGCACCTCAAATCTCCCACTTAACCCTAGTTGTTTAAGCCCAGGCACATTTGTGATTTTTAAAAATTTTGGGGGCAAAATAGGTAATTCGGACCAGGTCAACCATGTCATTTTTGACAAAAATCAAAAATTGTAATTTGAGGTGGGACAGCCCAAAATGTAAAGTGTGCAGTTTGAGCTTGGACAGAGGGAGTATTTAAGGGAAAAACCCAAAAATGACCCTATAAGACTGAGAAAGTGCAGGAATGACCGTGTAAAATCTGAAAGTGCTAAAATAACAGTATCTTTTGTCAAAAGTGTGCAGTTTTACCCAATTTAAACTATTCAGGCATTGACCGATGCAATTCCGGCGTTGACCATTCATGAAAAGACATAAATACCCCTAAACTTAAAACTAAATATCTAATAACCATTATACCCCTAAACCTACCACCGTTGTCCACTGACTACTACCACCCACTAACCACCACCGCCCGCCAACCACCACCAAAAATGCCTAGAACCCTAGCAACGCCGCCCACAATCCCTCCCAGTACCACTACCTCTACCTCAAACCCTAGTGGTGTCGCCCACCTTCATCTCCCAGAATCACCACTTCCGCCCAGCACCATCCCCACTAGCTATTGTCGTTGCCTCAAATTATCACCTCTTATTTTTCCCATCATTCTGCTCCCGAGAAATTCCACTAAAGTAATTAGCCTCGATGTTCATACCTCCCGGCCATCCCTCCGTTCACCCAGCCACCTTGCCTCTAAAAAATTGAAGCAATCCATCATCAGCTCCGTTGTTCACTGCTCCCAGCCACACTCCCAACCAGATCCACATCTCCCCACGCTACACCAGCAGCCCACACCGCACCACCACAACCACCACCGATCTCTGCGCAATCCACATCACCATGTGCTACACCCACAACCACCACCCTTAACCTTTAATCGAGAGTTTCTCCATCACCACACCCTCCCTAACAGACACTGCCACAACAGCCCTGTCATGCCACTAACGACCCTAACCCTAACTTTCAAATCAAATCCAAGAATCAAGAATTAATCTCTTACCCGTTGAATTGTGACTGAAGAACATGGCGGAGGCTCGATTGAAAGAACATCACCGCTTGAAGAACATCGTCGGAGTACCAGTCCCATGGATCATGGAGGGGAAGAGATGGTTGGGAGAAGAGAGGGACCGAGTTTGATGAAAGAACAGGGCAGATGCTTGGTGGTAGAATAACACCGATTGTGATTGAAGAGATGGAGGGAAAAGAAAGAAAGGGCATCAAACGTGGTGGCGGTGAAAGAGAGGAAAATGGGAGAGAAAGGGTATTAATGCATTCTATTTTTTTACAGCAGGATAAAATGATCATTTCAGTGATTTCAGACCATTTTTGTCGTTGACATTTCGGTCAACGACTTCCAGAGTTATTTTTGCACTTTCAGATTTTACAAGGTCATTTCTGCACTTTTGCCCAAAACATAGGATTAAAAACACACTTCACTCTATATTTAATTTTATAAACTTAACTCGATATTTGTTGATATATAATTATTATTTATTTTCTATTAAAACCAATATTATATATGTGTAAGCATTTTATATAGAAAAATATTAACTGTTGTATAGAAATACTTTACTTCACTAAAGATATAGTATTAAGAATATGATCTATTGATAGTGAATTAAAAATTATTTAATTAAATTTATTAATTTATGTGTCTAATATAAGAAAATAGCACAGTATTCTTAGTTATAAATATATATTTAAAATAACATATGACATATTAATAAAACTAAATATAATTTTAAAAATATGTTAACTAAATTTAAAAATATTTCTGTATAATTTAAGTTATACAATGTATAAGTGAAAATATATGGTGGGTAGTTCATAACTTAATGAGAGGTCTTATGTCAGGAAACGCTCTCAGAGAAAATAAATTATAATTTTATAAACCATTTAAATTATACTATTTTCATTTTTCAAATAAATACTTATATATTTATTAATAAATATATGTGAAATATTTAT
>JAUOBV010035393.1:779-14242 GCA_032360425.1 Rubia occidens
AAGTCAGGGCGGGGGAGTGAGGGTAGCCGTGGTGGACAGTTTGCTTGTGGGGAGTGGGAGAAGGAAATAAGGCCTTGGGTGCTCACGTTTCGTTAAAAAAGGGAGAAGGAATGGGGCTTAGTAAAACCCTAATACTTATTTATTTACTGTGCCAACGAAGGTAGCCCATTAAATATGGTTCTACAATTAGAACCACCTTTAAAATAAATAAGTGATCTGGGATAGCACTCCTGAACTCGGAAGTGCTTTCGCACCCTAATTGAAGAAGATTCTACAAGTGGAACCACCTTTAATCATTTGCCAATAAAGGTTGAACCGCCTTTAATTAATTTGGAACCGCCTTCTAAATTAAAAAGGTGACCTGGGAGGCACTTCTAAACTCAACACCTATTTCGAAGCTTAATTAAAGGTGATTCTAACGCGGCCTTTAATAGAGCCTTCTCCACTAGTGATAGTTGAACTAAAAAATATAAGAAAAATATTTGAGCTGTAGAAATCACAAACTTTGCACCCATATTTTAGAAAGTAGGAACTTTATAATGGTAGATATGTGAATGACATGAAATATTGATATTGAAAATAAGATGGAGAGAATGGAAAAAAAGATAAGTATGAGGTGAAGTGAAAATGTGAGAATGAGAGGTGTTTTTCTTCATCCTCTTAGGGGGTATTTATAGAAGTATTTTGGGGGTATTTACATAGTGTTCACCTAGGGAAAATAAATAGTGAAATAATTAATTATCTCAAATGTAACTTATTGCTAATGTGTATTTCATTATTCATAACACTCCCCCTAGAATGCTCATTAAAATAATTACACGTTCATGCTGCCTCATTAAAAACCTTATTAGGAAAAACCCAGTGGAATAAAAACCTTAGTAAGGGTAAAAGAGTACAGCCACGTATAGCTCCCCTCATGTTTACATGGGTGATTTATTCATAAACTTCGTAGCATTCGCATCCCGATGTCATGAACATGTTTTATAGAACACTGAATTGGAGAGAGCCTTTGTGAGAAAATCCGTTGAGTTCTCACAGGAACGAATATACTGAATGTTGATAACATCACTTTTTTCCAGTTCTTGAGTAAACGAAAAGAAATTCAGTGTGATATGCTTTGTTCTGTCACTATTGATGAATATGTCCTTCATTTGAGTAACGCGTGCGGCATTGTCTTCATAAAGTGTGATGGAATCATCATTTGGTAGGAGACCACTTGTTGTTCTGATATGTCACGTCATGGATCTTAACCACGCACACTCTCGACTTTCTTCACGCAATGCGATAATCTCAACATGGTTTGATGATGTCGTGGTGAGTGTTTGCTTCTGGGAATGGCAAGAAATTGTAGTCCCTCCACAGGTAAACACATACAGTTTGAGATCTCCCTTTGTGTGGATCTGAAATGAAACATGCATCTGCATAGCCAATCAAAATTGGTTTCATAGTGTTGGGGTAAAATAATCCCAAGTCAATTGTTCCTTGAATGTAACAAAATACATGCTTAGTTCCGTTCCAGTGTCTTTTAGTTGGAGAAGAACTGAATCTCGCTAATAAATTAAAAGAAAAAGCTATATCAGGTTGAGTACAATTAGAGAGATACATAAGAGCTCTTATGGCACTGAAATATGGTACTTCTGGACCAAGAATATGTTCAAATTTCTCACACATATTAAATAAATCCTTTTCCACGTCAAGAGATCTGACGACCATTGGGGTACTCAATGGATTTGATTTATCCATATTGAATCTCTTTAATATATTTTTCGTGTAATTTTATTGATGCACAAGTATCCCACTTTGCATGTGCTCGATCTGCAAATCGAGACAATATTTTGTTATCCCAAGGTCTTTCATCTCAAACTCTTTCTTTAAGTACAAGATTACTTCCAGAATATCTTCATTTGTCCCAATGATATTCAAGTCATCAACATAGACAATAATAATCACACACCCGGATGTTGTATTCTTGATGATAACGTAAGGACAAAGAGGCTCATTGATATACCCCTTTTGTAACAAATATTCTCTTAGTTAGTTGTACCACATGCGTCTGGATTGTTTTAACTCATATAAAGACCTTTGTAATTTGATTGAATATCTTTCTCTGAGTTTTGAACTTAATGCTTCATGCATTTTGAATCATTCAGGGATCTTCATGTAAATTTCAACATCATGCAATCCGTATACGTACGTGGTAACAACATCCATAAGGTGCATATTAAGTTTTTCGTGAACTTATAGACCGATTAGGAATATGAACATAATTACATCCCTTACGGGGGAACACGTTTCCTCAAAATCAATTCCAGGTCTTTGAGAAAAACCTGTGCAAAAGTCGAGCCTTGTATCTCACAATCTTCTTTTTTTCTCATTTCTTTTTCGTAAAAATATCCATTTGTATCCAACGGTTCTCACATATTCAGGTGTGATTACTATAGGCCCAAATACTTTGCGCCTATTAAGCGAGTCTAATTCAGCTTCAATAGCCATTTTTCATTCAGCCCAATCATGTCAATTTTTACACTCGGTAACAGACCGTGGTTCGGGATCTCCATTAATTTCGTCCATAACATTGCATGCCTAAACGTAAGAGAATTCATCATCAATGTCCACATTTCGGTTCGAACTTATACCAGTATTGGCATAATTAATCAAATTTCTTTATCTTCTCAGTTCGTATTTGTACGGGAATATGTTCCTCTATTTTCAGGTCATCTTCTTTTTCTGGTCCTTTTCTTTTTCAAGGATTTCTATCTTTGGAACCGAGTGGTCTTCCACGCTTCAAGTTTGTTTTGATTTCATGAGTGATTGATGAGACATCAAATGCATGTATTTTCCGAAGCATTTAACATCTCTTTTGCTATCTTTTTGTTGGAATATTGCTAGATTTAGGTAGGATTACATTATAAGGGGTTTGGATAACCGTTTTCGGTTTTCGTATTTAAATCCTTCATTTTGTAACATATTTTGAGTCTAATGGATTTTTGGCTCTTACGAGCATCTAAATTTCTTTTTGTGAGCTAAATTTGTAGATTGCTCGTAAGCAATTCAGAGTATTTTAGTGAAGATCATTTGCAACAATGGTAGAAGATTGAAGGTCACGAGTCAAAACGTGATAGAAGATAAAAGGGTCGAAGAAGCAAGACAAAGAAGCGGATGAATTGTGATCCTGAAGTTTGAACCAGTTTTTGGGAATGATCCGAGAAGAACCAACATTTTGAGGATGGTACCATTGGATTTTTTCTTTCTCGAACACTATAAAATCGACTACAAGAACTTTCAAAACGGATAAGTGGTTCACTCATAGCGATGGAAACAAGAAGCCATTTTAAACAAAAAAATGAAAATTTCCAGTGCTTCCTCTGTGGTCTGTAGACCTTCCTTGCATCCTGCAGCCAAGTCAACAGGTGGTCAGAAGGTGCATTGAGGGCCGCAGACCTGTCCTGCATCCCGCAGAGACGAGCTGGGCTATCTCTTTTAAAAATATTCCAGCCTCTACTTTCCAATCCAATTCCATTCTTATCCAAAAATACCTCTTCCAAAACCCTAATATTTTTATCTTTTCATCTTTTCTTCAATGTTTACCATGGATTTTTGTTCTTTTGTTATGAATTTAGCTAATCTAGGCTAAATATACCATTGGGAGCAATTGGTAAGCATTTCTAGTATGAATTTGTGAGATTTTATTTCTCCTATTTTGTGCTTTGATTATCAATTATATTTTGTATTTTCTTGTGTAGTTAATGCATGATTTAGACTAGGATGATCAACTAGTTGAAGATTGTGGGTTAATTATTTGCTAGGTTTTTGGTCAAACCCAGAAGATTTTGACTTTTTATCGTGTGATTATCGTTAGTTGATGCTAGGTTATAATTGGATGTGTCAACTAATTATGATTATTGATTGATGGAATTGCTTAGATTTGAGATGAATTTGAATGGGTTTGACTAATTATCAATGTGGCTCACTAATAACGATTAGCATGAAAACCGATCCTCGTAGTCGTTATTAGTAGATATATTTGTACTATACTGATATTTCTCACATGTAGGATATCGTGTTAGTTGTATTGATTCTCCACGTGTATTGTTATTCTCGGGGAAGTCTATGACGCCGATTGTCTAGGGTGACCCGAGGGTAAGAGTTATTGTGTGGCGCCGATCGCCCACTCTAACTATAACTGAGGAGAGGCGATAAATATCTTCACCCGAAAGGTGTGGATAAAGTCTCCACAATATGTGATTAATTCATAAACATAGGTTAATTAATCAATGATCAAAGGATGACTAGAAATGTAAACCAATTGCGCTTAAGATTCGTTATCATCTTAATTACATCTTTAGTGCTAGTGTGATAGTAGTTAAATTAATTTCTCTAATTATTGGTTAATCTAGTTATTTAAAGTAATCGTAGTATTTTTTTTTTAAATTAAAACCCCCCAAGTTTGTTATCACACACTTAGAGTGACATTTGTTTGTGCTTTTTCACTACTTTTAACAGTCGATAAAACTCCCTTTTCCTCGTGGACGACCCCGACTTGCCACTATCTACTTTCTAGTAGTTAGCCGCAATTAGGGCTATACATACTATCTTTGAGAGGCACGACGACGGCCTCCCAGACAGCTCAATTTCTATGCAATTGATAACCAGGCTCCATCAAAATTTTCTAAAACGTCTGCAAATTAAGACAAAAAATGACCACCATAACTAAGGATACTGGACATTTGGGACCTCAGAGACAGAAAATTCTGAATTGAAATGAGGATAACTAGAGGAGAAACAGATGAATCAAGATTACTTGTTGGAGAGCTTGATTCGAACACTGGCCAGAAACTCGGGTGGACAGCTCAATTCAAAAACCGGGCAGAAACTCAGGCAACAGACAACAGGAACAGTGCATATGTCATCACATCAAAACGACGTCATTTTACGCTGACACCATGGATCACAGGAAGGCGAAGATGGTGACACAGGGGCATCCAACTTTCTCGGAACCAATGGACGCAGATAAGAGGGAGGAAAAGTTAGAAGGAGAAAACAAATAAAAAATACACAATACAAATAAAATAAATAGAAGGACAAAACTACCCTTACCTACCATTGTTTCAACCAATTGGTTTTGGAGGATTTCTTTTGAAGTATACCGGGAGATGACCATTAAAGTGACATTAAAGTAGTATTCGATTTTGTTATGACAGGTGCAGTTAACGAACAAAGAATTAAAAAAGAGCACGAAGAATTTTACGTGGTTCACTAACAATGTGTTAGCTACGTCCGCAAAATGGATACACATTTTATTAACAGATTTAGAAGAGAATTCTCAGACCAGAACAAATGTCTTCAATCTCACACATATTACAAATAGACCCAAATAAGAGTTTATATAGATCTCCCAAACTACAGAATCCTAAACAAGAATAGAATAGGACTATCCTAACCCTAGTCCTAAACAAAATGGATTTACCAAATAATAAATTCAAAACAGAAAAGGATTCAGATTCAAGTCATATTCTAAGAATCTTCACCTTGACTTGAATCCTCTCCCGCGAAATAGATAACTAACGGAAGATATCAGATGATACCAGATGTAACAAAATTTCCCAGATGCATCCTGACTCTATCTCTCTACCTCAGAATGACTCTAGGGAATCCAGGTTAATAGTTTAGAACATTTAGCAGGTCCAAACAACAGTAGGATTATCAGTACTACCAATTTTTTATCACCTTAATCCACTTTTGATCTTCAGATGATGCAACCGTATATGAATTTGACAGAGTAGAACTTTGAAGAGCATATAAGGTAACATGATTTATACATTTCAAAGCCACATTTGAACCCCTTTAGACATTCACAACTCCACCTTCACCTTGGAAACTTAAGCCTTCAGTCGGGAAAACTCATATGCAGACTATCTGACGTTCGTGGGACATGCCTAACTCCTTTCAAAGTGTTTTGAGAATAAATTCCAACAATTCCCTCCCTCAAATCAAAAGCTCAAAAAATATAACATAAACAGAATAAGATTCAATACAATTCAAACAACTTCCCCCCTTGAATTGAATCTCCAAGAAACCAGATGCAGACAAACAGATATCTCATATGCAGATGCACTTTATTGTGCCAGATGCATAGTGATGGTCCTAGCTTTACCAGACGCACAAGTTATGCTAAATGTGTCAGATGCATGCTAATGGTGCCATACGGAAATAGATGCACGGAAGAATAGCTAGACAGAAGTACCTAAAGTATCCAAATACCACAAATCAGAATAAATCCAAATAGGAAAGGATTTATCAAATAACACATATTTCACCAAGTCCAACTAGGAAAGAACTTGTGATAACAGACAAATTTAACAAATCAAACCAGGACATGAATTGCTAATAGAACAAATAAATTTTCTTAAGTCCAACTAGGAATAGCCCTGTGAAACAAATGACATAACATGAAACCAAATTTTTTTTAATCCAGTAAGAATTTGTCAAATGCAGCAGCTCGAGATTCCAACAGAGGCGGGAAAAAATGACTTCTCCAGATTCTCCAACACATCACCCAAGCTCAGATTTTCCTTTTCTTCTATATCATTATTTTGTAGCAGAAGTCTCAAATCAACCTATAGCTCTAATACTAGTTCGTTACGACAGGTGCAGTTAGCGAACAAAGAATTATAGAAGAACACGGAAAATTTTAAGTGGTTCACTAACAATGTAAGCTACATCCACAAAACGGATACATATTTTATTAACAGATTCAGAAGAGATTTCTTAGACCAGAACAAATGTCTTCAATCTCACACACATATACAAATAGACCCAAATGCGAGTTTATATAGATCTCTCAAACTACAGAATCCAAAAAAAATAATGGAATAGTAATATCCTAACCCTGGCCCTAAACATAAATGGATTTACCAGATAATAAATCCAAAATAGAAAACGATTCGGATTCAAGTCATATTTTATAAAAATTAATATTTAAATATGAGACGGCCATGTAAAAAAATGCTTCCTCATAAAAGAGGAGTACTAGGATATAGTCTTGTACGAGACAGTCTTGTAACAAGACCAGAGGTTGATTAGTAAATAATAGAGACTAAATTTGGGATGGGGTATTAATTATAGTTTTTAAATTCTACAGGGACTAAATTACAAATGAATTGAATTTGGCCCTACCCTTACTATTCAGCATTCTCTTCGTCTTCCTCTCATTTTCATATGTACTTTCTCTCTCATAAAACTGCGATTTTCTCTCTCTTATTTTTCCCTTTTTCGGTGACTTAGCTTTGTGTATCCATCTATGAAGCTTTAATTTCATCTGATTTCGTAGCTTAATAAGAATTGGATCGTGTTACATGTCAGTGAACTCTGAGCTTTCGGTTGGATTTTTATAGTTTCTTCTCGGTTCATTTGCGAATCGACTTATTGTTTCATCAGATAATTCTGACAACCTAGCTTTGTATTTACAGCTGCTAATCTTTAATTTTAGCCGTTCTTGTTGCTTAATACCCATTTTTGTTAGTAAACTCGGAGTTTTAGGTCGGATTTTTTGCAAAGTTTTTTCTAATCACTTGGAAGTCGTTTTTGTATTTCATCAGGTAATTTCAAACAAATATTTTCATATATATGTTTTTATTATATTTTCATTGACGTCGATCGATTAAACTGTATTATTCTTAATGTTTTTTGTTTTGTAGCTGTTGAAAATAGTAGGTCAAGTTAAATCTATTAATTCGATGAAGCAGTGTTCAAAATTTCCAAATATTACTACCAGCCTTCTGGTTCTTTGAAAGTAGTGGTTAAGGAGATGAAGAAGAAGTATACTTCTCAAGTTTTGTTGTTGCTTATATTTATGTGCCTGGAATGTTTGAATTTATTACTATATTTTTTTTGTTAGGTAGATTTTTAAGTGATGTTTTATTATTTTAGGATGATGTTTCAAGTATTTTAATGACTTTCCTTTCTGTTTATGCTTATGATGTCATAGATGTTCATTCTGAATGTATGTTATGCATGTAGTTATGAGAATTTGTGATTTATGTTTTATTGTTTGATTTCTTAAATTACAGTACTTCTATTGTACTTTTTCAATAGGAGTGATGATTTAAGCATATTAGCTTATGTTTTTGTCATCTAGGATTTTGAATGATGTTTTATAGTTTCAATTTGATGATACAAGTATTCCCATTGACTTTACTGTTCTGTTGTACTGATGTTGTTACATATATTCATTCTATGAAGGTATTATGTATGGAGTTTTTCATAATTTATTTCGTTTGTTAATATTTTTTATTTTAAAATGGAATATTTTCATGGAATAATAGTTCTTCCATGGAACCTGACACCATGTAAAAAATAATAGTGCTTCCATTTATTTTGAAACTGACACCTTCATGGAATATTTAAACTGATACCTTCCATTTATCAGGGAACATCAGGGACTGAAAAAACTTATTATGTATGTGCAATTGTTGCAATTATTTAAACATTGTTGGTTCATGTAATTTGCCTTATATTCTTGCTTAATACCTCTTGTGGGGTTCTATGTGTAATGATGGTACAAATTTTCACTTGTATATATTAACTATTTTTATATGATGATGTATGTGTGCTGGTTTCACTTTTTTTTGTATGCCAACATATTTTGTCATTATTGTGCAGAATGATGTCGTTATGTTTCATATGGATGTTTAACATTTTTTATTGATAATCTTTTTGTTTATTTGATTATTCTGAATTCTAGTTCTAAACTTGTTTTCTAATTGATAATTCTGGGAATTCTAGTTCTAAACTTGTTTTCTAATCGATGTTTCTGTTTGTGTCTGTGGGCGTGTGGGCGTGTGTGCGTGTGTGTTATGTTGTTATTAATGCCATTAATTATGTTTTCCATTTTTTAGATTGTGGTCCTGTCAAAAAATCTGATAGGATTCATGGTTTGTCAACTCTCACATTTAATGCAGGTATTTTATTTTTCTGTATAATTTTATTGTGGTGTTTTTTTAAGAATGTTTTGTTTTTCCTTTAGTCCCGAACCCAAGAAAGGAAAAATGTAGCTGAGGTGTCAGTTTCAACATCTTCAGTCCCTGATGCTCCCGTGTTCAAAGAAAAAATCCGGAAGAGGTGTGTAAAGAAGCTGCTGTTAAACGAGTCAAAGTTGTGATTGGTAAGGCCAAAGTTCTAGCTGAGTGTGAAAGTGATTCTGAAGGCAAAGGTACTATTCAAATTTTAATTTTATTATATGATTTTTTATTAATTTGATACTATCAGTCTTAAATCTTTTTTGACATTTCATGTATTTTAAAAGGGGGTGCCAGTAATGTTCATACCACCCAAGTTGCATTTGTTTCACCTAAGAAGGAAACTGGTAATATTTCCACTTTTAAATTTTTTTTCCAGTTGATGTTTTATGAATTAATCTTTACCTTTTTATCAATATGATCTGATGTTTCATATTGTTCAGGTAAGAGTGTCAATCAAGTTTTAGCTGAGAATAAAATTATGCTAAAAGAGTAAAAAATAGTTTTCGCTTTTAATACTTCTTTTCGGAGTTTTTGTGTTTTATTTTTTTGTTCTTCCTATTTTGTAATCTAGCTTTGATGTTTTATTTAATTCAGATAAAGTGGTTAGCCCAGTTCCAGCTGTACGGATTGGAAAATCCGCCAAACAGGTAACAATATATACATATATTTGGAATACTTAGTTTTGTATTCTTATTATTTTGGTTTTTACGTTTAATACGTCTGTTAGTGTTGCTGCTACCACCCAGACTAAAAATGTTTCTCCAGTTTCGAAGAAGCTTCATTCCAATCTTCGTTTTAAATCTATGTTCTACTAGAGTTGCTGATTTCTATATGGCAATCTTATTTTTTTAACCCTCTTATTTTAAATTACCAATTCTCTTTATATTTTCATATTACACCTTTATCTAACTGTGGATTTATTCTTTCAGTTTTGCAGAAGAGATCTTTTGTACTTCCCCCTCTCAATCTCAAACAGTTTTATCTCCAATTTATAAAATTGCTCATGATGATTAGACTGTTACGGAAGATGAAACAAGGAGACAACTGATGAGGGTTATGATGTTGAATATAGCTCATAATCTGAACACAGCTCGCACAGTGAAGGTGAGAAGGCAGATGATGCTGAGGAAGATGTAGAGGCTGACAAGGAACCTCACAAGGAGAAAGGTGAAGAAAATTCTGATCAAGGTGAAGAATCTCACAAGGGGAAAGATTCACAAAATGTTGTTGAGGTGTCACAACTACCTGGTGATGATGTACGTAGCAAATATTAAAGCAGGAGAATGCTTACGAAGATGTTGACAACAAAATCGTTAGTGAGAAGAAGGATGATGATGCAAAGGATAGGTTTGGTGATTTAAATGAATTGTCTAATGATTCTGGAGAACAATCTAATGGTTAATCAGATTCCGATGAAGAACTTGAGGATGTTGTTGAAGAGTATGATGGTGAATCACATTCTGATGAGGAAGATGTGAAAGCCGTTATTGCCAGTAAAACAGCTTTTATTGAAAAAGGTAAAGTTGTTGTTAGTAAGAGGGCTAGAGAGAAGGTTGAAGGACTTGTGAAGTCCAAAGTTCTTAAGGATATCAATGATGGATCAAGGTTTTTTTAATATTGTTAAAGTTTTAAAATATGTTTCAACTTTTTTTTATTGTTGCTTATTTACTTTTTTGCAAGTCGAAGATTGGCTACTCTACGGAGTGTATCCCTGGTAAAAATTTTAAGCGTGTGAAGTCATTTATTCCTCAGCAGATGAAGTCAGTTACCGAGATAGGTTTTGAAGGCTAACTAAATATTAATTTTGGTTTTTTGCCAAAATATATTATTTGGTTTCTAATCTCTACTTAAATCCCATTAGTCGCTTGTAGCGCATAGGTAGTGAAAAGTTTTACATGACTAAGGATGATGTCTAAGATGCTTTGTTCTTACCTATGAGTGACATTGAGGTTTTATAAGTTAGTAGTTCCGGGAAGGGGAAAACTAGGGACATGAAGTTGAGGGGAAAATGGAATATGGAACTAGAGACTGATAAATATGATAATATTCCATGTGATAGGCTAATGGGTATGATATCTTTGTTGATTGAAGGAGGTGATCAGTTTAAGGAGTATTTTTTTTTATGTATGTTCTATGCAATTTCCTTAGTTCTACATCTAGATGTACTGTTGATTTTAAGTTGGTGTGGGTTTGTGTTGAATTTTTTTTGTGATGTTGTAAAAGGTATAACAATGGGCCATTTGATATTGTAAATGGTTGTGTGGTTGTCCCTTTTATCTGCTATATGTATAGATTTCGATTTCAAGGAATCCCATTGTCTACTGCCCTCTCCTTAGTCCAACACTTTGATGATAATAAGGTGAAGGTTATGTGTAAGTCCATTGGCAGTAGTGGTTTTGATGCTGCTTGATGAGCAACAATTCGTTTCCTTTGACTACGATGGGAAAAATAAAGTGTAGTGTAGGATCGGGACCAGGTCCTAGCATTTCTAAAGTACCTCTTACTATGTAGTATTGGAGATTCCTGATGATTTACCCTCTAATGCAAAGATTCTTGTTGAAGCTCCTTGTGTGAATTTTTATTTATTTATTGTTCTTTATGATGTATTAATCTATTAGTAATAATTTTGTGTTTTTTTGTAGGATGCTACTGAGCGCTCAATGTGGTTTGTTAGGAACATTGAAATTGTTAAAAGATCGTATGTTGCTGAAATGATAAAGTTTGGTGACAAAGCTCCAGCTCCTGCCAAAGATGTTGTTCCTCCAACTCCTGTGTGTTCACAGGAATATTTTGGCAATGGTAAGTTTGAATAGATTGATGAAATCATAAAAAAATCAGCGAGGAAGTACACTCATGATGTTCCAACATTAATTACAGGACCTAAACCTTCTTTTGACCTTGGGCTTAATAGTTTGGATGGCATAGTAATTGTAAGTTCTTCTGTTGTTGTACCTGAGAGAAAGGAACTAAAATTGTTCAGGAGAAGGGAGGACACGCAGCAAAGTTATCAAAGAAAAATTATGAGGTTTTTTTCTTCTGATGTGATGAAATTGCGTTTGTAGATGATGTTTAAGTACTGTTAGTTTATGTTTTCTGGATTGTTGGCTTTGGATGTTTTAGCAAGTGTTGTTTCTTTTGGATAAGGATTTTTTGGTGATTTTTATAATTATGGTTGGAAGTTGACATTTGGTTTTTGAATTCTGGTTTGAAGTTGACCTTTTAGAGTAATGTAGTTATAATTCAATAGAAGGTTTTGATGTTGTAGATTATTGATAATAATGTTTATTACCATGTTTTAACTCTCAGTAGTCTATTTCTAGAGCTATTTCATTAATGCTTATAAATGAAACATCATTTTTTAAAATTAAAACATCACATATTTCGCAGTTGTTTGGTGTATCAATAAAAAATGTCACATTCTGTAGTTGTAACTTTAGTATAGTGTATGTTAAATCCGAGTTAAATTATCATTACATATCTGTAAGTCATCAAATTTTAAGTTAAAATATCATATTCCTACAAAAATAAATTTCAACACTCAAACAAGAAACTTATAGAAACCAGTTAACTTTAAAATGATTCCCATAATAAACTTTTTGTATTACACTACGTTGAGAAATAATATTTAATTAATTCAAAATCCCCGGTTCTTAAAAATGTTACATCAAATGACAGTAGTGAAACATCACATAGCAGTTGCAAGTTCAGAACCCATCCTTCATCAACTTTGGTCATCCCAAATTCAGATGATGTGGGAAGTTGGAGTCTTGGACCCAAACTCCTTATTCTTTGGCTTCTTCCTTTCAAGCTCCCCTTTCATCTCTTACTTGTTTCCCTTTGTTTTCGCTCTTTTGGATCTTGGACCTCAGGAGCACTTTTTGTTGCTGAATCCTCAACACTCTTTGTAGGTGATTGTTCTGTTTTGTCTTGAACTTTCATAGAAAGCATCTGAGACACTGTAGCTGAATCCCTGTTCAAACCATCCTCAAGTTTTCTACAAGTTTCTCTGTCATCTTCACATTTCAACACTATATTTTAATATTTACTGAGCATTTCATGACGTCATGGTATCTTACCTTTTATCTCACTCTTGTTCTCACTATTTTGTGTTGATGCACCTCCAAGTATGGTTCCATATTTCCATCTTTGTCCATCTTTTGTGGTACAATCTTCAAGTACGGTGGTGATGTTGAACAAGTGGAGCACACGAAGGCTGTGGAAACACAACAACCCTACTTCTTCAAAGTATTTGCAGAAACACTTGATCTCCACTTTACCATTCCTGAATCTCTAATAAACCTTCTCTACCCTTGTTTCCAATTTGGTGAACGTAGTTTCACTCACCAAAATAAATCTGCAAACTCTAATGATGAAATTAGCACAGTAGTAAGCACAGTCGATCCCACGAGGAACGGAGAAATAACTATAAAAAAATTACGTACT
>JAUOBV010035596.1:0-14239 GCA_032360425.1 Rubia occidens
CCCCGACTTGCCAAACTATCTACTTAGTTGTATTTAGTGAGCAATAGGGCTTAAAAATTACATCTTTGAGAGGTACGACGACGACATCCCATCTTTCAATTTGGCTGCAATTTTGAGTAGCACTTTCTCTCCCTACGGCCTATGATGAGACAGAGGGAGTATAATTTCTATTAGTATCAATTTTTTTATTAAAATGAATTTATATAAGTTCAGGATAAAAGAGCCTTAGTTCAGTTTAGTATATTTAAATTTATTTCATTTCAATATATCTAAATGGAGAGTGTTTCATGCCAGACCACCTAATGGCGAGACCAATGATAAAAAACCTCGCTCTTATAAATTTTAAGGTCAGATTTCAATTCTTTTATATTTTGAGATATATTTTAAAATATTTCCAAAATCATGGGAATTTCGTTGCAAAAAATCGAAACAAACATCAAATAAACACAATAGTTATATTAATTAAAAAGTGATCCTGTCTAATGTTTAGACGGTCTAAAAGAAAATTGAAATTTAATTATTTCTGTTTAGTATTTTTGGAAACAATTTATTTCATCATTATTTGTTACATCATTATATGGCAACTTTGAAAATTTATTATTACAGAATAATAAATTAATATTTTTTTTAATTTTTTAAAATAATATTAGTATTGCACGAAGTAATATATCGTGCATTTTTTTCAAGAGTTGGTCTCATGACAAGCGCCCTGTCCATAAGTTTATTGACAAGTCACTTATTTTTTACCTTGTACACTGTATTTGTTAAATTCCGTACTAATTTTAGAAAATATTTTTTATATTATATATTTTTATATTTTCACATTCAAATACACATTATTACTTTTTTAACTTTTAAAATACAATATTTAAATTTATTTTTTAAATTAAAATATTTAAGGTAAAAATTACTGTGAATTGTCCATAAACTTATGGAAATACCGCATCTCCTGAGACTTTCTCTTTTTTCAAAATATATAATAATTGGCGTATGCTGAAACACACAGCATTAGATGCTTTATTCACACAACCGTCTTCTATTTCATATTCTTGTATTTTGATTTTCATACTATTAGGGTTCGATTGTCAAATTCTTGTTGCAATATCCATTCGAACTTCTTTCGTTTCCAACTTTCTTTGAGGGACATTGAACAAATCCGTATTTGCACTTTCTTGAACATTTAAGTCATGCTCGTTAACAAGTATCTCGAGTTTGTCCATGTGAGTGGAATTATGAAGCGTGATTGTGGCGATATTATGGACATTTTCCATTTCGTGTCATTTGAGGCATTGAATTGAGAACATCCATATTTGCTTTTAAGTTGCCAAATACCTTTTCCATGGTGGTTCATAGTGAAGAATGTCGTTAATTAAATTGTTTCAATATTTCTCAGAGATGTTTATTTCTTCTATAATCTGGCATATGATAACTCACATTTGGATCCATAAAAGAAGTCAAATATCCTGTTGTATTTCGATAACTCAAGTCCATTAAATAATATTTTCTTGTATGATAAAAAAAATAAACTAAACTATAAATCTGTAACACCTATATAGCGTAAATAAAGTTGGGTGTGGAAAATCAAACTTTGATTGAGTTAAAGAATCTCCACAGAAGGTGGTATCGTGAGAACTTCCTTCCATCCCATATTAATGAGTGTAAAGAACTTATCAAGTGAGTAATAAGGCATAACATTTTAAGTTTTAGAAAAATGTGCATTTATACCCTTCAGTTCCTTATTTTGTGCACATATACCCTCCAATTTTTTAAAAGTGCATTTATACCCTTGGTGACATTTAAAAAATTGGTGTTTGGTCATTATCAGACTCAAAGGAAATGATCATTTTTCCCCTGAAGAAAAAAAATAAAATTAGAAACCAATTTCAGATTTTGCCCCATATTTTGAATCCGTTCGAGTAATCCGACGCAGAAGAGGGAAATTCGCTGGAATTAGGGTTGGAAACAGGAACTAAATCTCGCATGGACAAGTCGTGGATGAAGAGCTTGTAATCCTAGTCCAGATCGCGCTATTTTTTTACTCAAAATTTTGAAACCGCATTTTTATATCAATGTTGATAAAGGGTGGGCCCCACTTTAGTGGAGGGCAAAATGGTCCTTAACTTTTAAAAAATGAGTGAAGTTTATTTTGGTAATTTCAATATTGGCCAACGCCGGAAAATAATAGGCCAATGTCGGAGTCAGGCAGAAGGGGTATGAGTTTTTAAGTCACAGCTAATCCAGGGGTACATGTGCACTTTTGAAAAACTAGGGGGTATATGTGCACCAACCAAGAAACTAGGGGTATGAATGCATTTTACCCTTAGTTTTATTAATCTCAAAATGTTAAACCATAAATGCATAATAACACAACATCTATGTAGATACTATCTAATGCCCGATAAAATTTTGATCTGAAAAAAGAATGTAAAGAAGAAAGTCATAAAACTTTAGAACACAACATCTATACTAGTGTACCACATGAAATAGGAAAACAAATTATCTCAAAAAATGACCAATGTAAGAAATTATGTTACCGTTGAAAAATCCATGTTTGACTAGGCGATATCGAACGATGGTGTAACCAGAGCACTCAAAACTATTTATACATGATGAAAGATAATGAATGCTTGAAATTATCAACAAAGTAGTGATAGAATTTCCCCTTAGCTCGTATATATTAACATATCCCAAGTTGTTCTTCCACGACTATATATTAGTTGTACAAGAGTAATCTTCCATTAATCATTAAGTTATCAAGCGATGTGCTCAATTTACATCCAATTTTTAGCACATTTAAAGTCTAATTTTGTAATAGATTAGGGTTTTATTTGGAGGTAAATTGGCAATTTTATCAATTATAGGGTTAAGATTATATCACATGTTTTTATGTCCAGATTCTTTGGTTTATGAAGTGTTTGAAGATTATTTTGTGAATCTCCCATGATCGGGTCAGGTGTGAAGAGTTCAAGATTGAAGAAACGACAAGATCTTGGTGAAAAGGCCACTTTTTATTCAAAGTGGTAGAAGTTGGGAAGAGTAGTTCCCACGGACCATGAAATAGCCCACGATCCATGAAATAAGACATGGTTTGTGGCAAATGGGCCACCAACCCATTTAATAGCTTTTCTTATTCATTTTCTAGACCACTTATCACTTATCCTTTCCTTCCCTTGGTTGAACTCTCCCTTGGAAGAACCCTAGTTTTATATCTCTTCTTCATCTTTTCCATCTTTATTTTTTATGATTATGCTTGTGATTTGTAGCATGACTTGTAGTATTTAAACTTAGTCTTGGGAAGCTTCAAAGCCTATGTCTTGAGAACGCTATTTCCCTATTTAATGTCTTGACTATTATGCATTTATGAAGCTTTGAATGGAGTTGTTGATGTGATTTGAAGTTTGAGGATATTATTTGTTTTTATGATAACATGTTAGAAGTTAACGACAATAGCTAATTTCTTCACATTTGACATGTAATCCAAGAACATGAGTTGAGACTTCTAATTAGGTCGATGATGTTATAATTGCTAGATGAATGTGATAATGTTGAACTCATTATTATGTTTATCCTAAGGTAGAAAATAAGGGAGATTCTTGAATGTTTAACTTTCTTTATTAGCCCTAGTAGATGCATGAATTGGTAAAATTCTTAAACACTTGGTTTAATGTTTACAAGTGTTATCAAACTTATTGATTCTTCGTTCATAATGTCATTAATGGAATGTCTTTAGGCGTTGATCGACTAAAGCTCACTTGCTACGGCCATTCCTTGGTAGGCAAGGGAAGATCCAAACAAGCATCTATCCGACTCTCACATGGTGTGTTGTGGTATGATTGCCAAGAGGGTGGTGAAGAGTTGTATAAGTTGAATACATTTCCCTTCTCTTGAAGGATTGCCGCAAGAGATTGGATAAACTACATTCTCTCTGGGAGTATCAGTTCTTGGATTGATTTGAAGAGGAAGTTTCCTGCAAAATACTTCTCGGCCTCTAAATCCACTGACTTGAAGAAGAGATAAGCAACATCTTCCAGAGACATGAGGAGTCTTTCTATGACTATTGGGACAGGTTCAAGAAGTTTCTTTCGAGTTGCCCGTTCCATGGCTACTCGGAAGGAGGCTTGGTCTTTTACTTCTACAATGATCTACTCTACAAGGAGCAGATATTAGTGAGGGGTTCTTATGGTGGATCAATCAGAAACAAGATCTTGGGAGACGCTATGCATTTGTATAAAGAATTAGCCAAGGAGTTAAGGATTTTTAGCTCGAGATCAGATCTTAGGAGGAAAAACCCGAACAACCCGAGTGCAAGTGCTAATAATGGAAAGCTTGAAGACCAAATGTTAGCCCTCACTTCTATGGTGGCATCCTTAATGATAGTCCGAAAATGTCCTAAATGTGAAATCTTGTGAAATATGTTCATCGGTGCATCCTACAGACACTTTCCCTAGTTAGCAAGATGATTATGTTGAAGAGGTAAGTGTCATGGGTTATCAAGGAGGCCAAGGGTATCAAGGTGGTCAAGACTACCAAAATAGGCCTTATAATTTGGTTTGGAGAGATCATTCTAACCTTCGGTATGGGAATGCTCAAGGAGAGCAAAATGCTCAACAATATCGCCCTCCTTCGTAAAAATTCCAAAGGCTTGAAGACAAGCCTCATGATGAAGGTGAAAGTTTGGGTATTTCAAAGGACGAGGTGATGCAAGCCTTGGGAAATTTGAGCCTAAGTGCGGAAAAAACCAAGAAATTCCTAGAGAAGGTCAAATCAAGCATTAAGAAATTGGAGACTCAAGTGAGTCAAATGGCGTCCATTTTGAATTGAATAGAGCCAATGGATTTAGGCAAGCTTCATTCCCAACCAGAATTGAACCTCGCCAAAATGCTAGTGCTGTCACTCTTATAAGTGGTAAGGAGGTTGACACTTCCCGAGATGATGAGGTTGTTGAGAATGAGCCAAAGAGGGTGGACATTTTTGAGAAGGAAATAAAGGAAGAGCCCGAGGAATTGATCAAGGGAAAAGTGAGCAAGGGGAAGGAGATTGAAGAGGAAGTCATTGTTACAATATCGGGATCAAATCCCGAGCCATCATCCCTTCTTCACAAGAAAGCAAAGATGGCAGAAATCCCCTCCTATGTGTCAAAATCACCTTTTACGGAAACATTGAAGGACAAAAAAAAGGAAAGAGCCCACGGTCCATGGAATAACCCACGATGCATGGTCACAATCCGGGGAATATGTCACAGTTCGTGGCAATTGGGCCAACAACCCATTTATGTTCCTTTGCTCCTTCATTTCCTAGACTTACCCCTCTTTCCTCCATTAAAACCACAAAATGCATGATTTAGACTAGGATGATCAACTAGTTCATGATTATGAATTGATTGTTTGCTAGGTTTTTGGTCAAACCCGGAAGACTTTGTCTTTTGGTAGATGTGATTATTACTAATTGATGTTAGGTTGTAATTAGGGGTGACAAGTAATTATAATTATCGATTGATGAAATTTATTAGGTTTATGATAAATTTGAATGATTTTACTTAATGTGGCTCACTAATAACGTCTAGCATGAAGGCCGATTCTCGCAGTCGTTATTAGAAGATATAATTGTTGTATCTCTATGTTTCTCGCTTGTAGGACACTGTGTTAGTTGTGTTGGGTCTCCATGTTTATTGCTATCCTCGAGGAATTCTATGATGCCGATCATCTAGAGTGACCTGAGGGTAAGGGCTATTTTATGGGCTGATCGCTCATTCTAGCTATAACTAAGAAGAGGTGAGAAATGTCTTCACTCGAAAGGTGTTGACAAGTTTCCACAATATGTTGTTGATATATGATGACATTATAATTTATCAATAATCAAAGGTTAACTAGAAATGTAAACCAAAGACTCGTTATAATCGTATTTATATCTGTTGTGCTAGTTGTTTGTTCACTCACTTGATAAAAGTACTTGTAGTGTTTCTCCAAACTAAAACCTCCCCACTTTGTTACCACACACCTAAAGTGACATCTTTGTGTGATTTTAACTACGTTTAATACTCGATAAAATCTCATTTTCCTCGTGGATGACCCCAACTTTCCACTAGCTACTTTCTAGTAGTTAGCCGCGATTATGGCCTACATATACTATCTTGTAGAGGCACGAAGATATACTCCCAACAATTTATTTACTATGGATGACCCCAACTTGCCACTAGCTACTTTCTAGTAGTCGCGATTATGACCTACATATACTATCTTGTAGAGGCACAAAAACATACTCCTAACAATTTATTTACTCCTGCCCTTTTTCTTATCCTTTACAATAAAAGGATTATCTAGAGGATCAACAAAATAGAAAGAACTACCCCTAACAAGACCACTATCTTCTTGGGAAGCGCGAGTTAGTAAGGGAGACTTACTTTTTGTTGAGAATATTTAAAAACAAGACGAATTAGAAAAGGAAAAAACTTTGTGCTTCGATTAGTTTCCCGAAGAGTTTTTGCAAAAGTGAAGTGGATTTCGTAAGGGAAAAAGATGTATGCGATAATTGTTGGTTAGGGACGTTTCCAAATTAGAAGTAATAATCATCGCCTAAAAAATAGGCGGTAACGTATGCCACTTCGAAAAAAACTCTCTCTACCCGCGACAATGACACGTAGGGCCTTGATTAAATACAAATGTGTCGATGATTCATGCACTTGCTAGTTACTCAATATAGAGGAAAATTAAAGGTTACTGACGGTGCATGACCTTCAAATATAGATGTTTGAGAGAACACAAGGTCTGTACTAAAACATGACCTTTGGCTCTCTCGGAGGCTAGTGATGATGGTGGGTCAAAGCCCATTCGATTCTATTCAAATGTCAACGTTAGGCTAACGCCCATTATGAAGAGAAAATTTCCTTTTCAAAGTATATTTTTGGAATCATAAATATATGGTAAGTCTGTTATGGTAAAACACTAATTCCTATATGGATTGAACATATATATCCAGGTATGACTCAAAGAACTTAGGGGGTGTTTGGTAGGGGTGAATAATGAAAGGGAAAAGGATTCCAAGATCTTTATTCTATTAGTTAGTATTTGGTTTGGTTTTTTTACCATTCCCATACCCCATTTCTAATTTTACAAATTCTCCAAATTAGAGGTAAGGTGATTCCCTAGTCTTACCATGAGACTGTGATTCCCTTTCCCTCTTTGTAGCCTTCCATTTTCCTTTTTTGTTTTCTCAACTCCTAAACATGATTATAATATTATACTTTATATTTATTAAAAAAATAAAAATTACAAAACTATGATTATGCTTTCAATTAAAATATTATTTTTTATTTTATGTAGGTCGAATTTAAATGAAACTATAATTTTTTATGAACTCTTTTTAAAGTAAAATCATTATTTTTTAAAACTTTACACGTTAAATATTAGCTATATTATTTTATAATAAATATATTATTTTTATATAACTACTATTAATTTATAATTATATAATATAAATAGTAATATATTAAACAGTAATGTTATACTTTAACTTAATTAAATTTAAGATAAAAATCAATTTCATACGTAAAAAATAATATTCTTTCCAATTTAGATACTCAGAGGATATGTTTTTGGTTTAAATTTAGCATCAGAGAGTCATCCCCAGTGTCAAGGGTCACCTTTCTTGGGGTTAATCTTTTTGCTTATCCATGCTAGATTTCAATGACTACTGCCAATTTCCCATATTTGTGGGTATGAACGATCGCTTCACCTCATCCCACGTGTCGATGGCCAGACGAATTGCCTTTATATCCTCATCTAGGGAGCACTACCACACCATTGTGCAGTCTTCCAAGTAACATTGTGAAAATAATGACTTTCTTAGATTCCAAATTTGTCTTAGCTGACTTAAAGTCCATCTCATACAAAAAAATATCAAGCTCTTGCGCATCACTTGCCTCGTCATATTTTTTAAGGTCAAGGACTTTTCGTTTGTGCACCACATGGAAACCACCACCACTGCCCCCATATTGGGTACGCTGGCCACAACTTGCATGAGTACACGCACATGTCCGCCAAGCTGTTTGATGATGTCTCTCATCTCAGCAGCATGTGAGTCGCTAGACGCCAAAACTTCCCTCAGTTCTACAATCTCTTTCTACAGATGTGCAACCTTCAAGTTAGCCACTTCTTTGTCTCTACTAATGTTGGAAACATCCGTCTCCATCTGATCCAGTCGGTCAACTAGGTTCTCAGACCCATGTGCCTCTCAAAAGAGAACCCTCTCAATGTTCTCCAACAGATCAATTTTCTTCGATATAGTGATCACTCACTTCACTATGTGCTGAAAGATTTATTGAGCACTAATACCAAATGTTATGAGTCACCCTTCTTGGTAGCAGTCTGGCGACCCCACTTTTTATTTTCAGTTTTTCAATTTTTCTTCTTAGTTTGTAGATCGAGGGGGATGGCCATGAACCACCCATACCGCTGCTACCATCCATATTTTTTCGACGACCAACTCAGGTCTTCACGTGCAAAGTGAAAAATCGTCCATGGAGATCGGTATGCCCTCAGAAAAATGCAGCATCGGCGACTGATGGAGAAGAATAACAAAGTTCGGCAAGGAGCCGACTCCAGCTACAAAGAGCCAAATCCATCTGAGGGCTGGTCCGACGAGGAAGATGGCTCCCGCACCACATTGACGATGGAGATGACAACCAGATTTGGTTGTTTGCGTGATAAACAATGTGCCAACGTGTCTAGCAAAGTTTCGGCGTATCTATTAGAGTCCTAGAGTGTCTAGTGGGGTCTGGGCTAGTCAAACAGAGCTCCAGCTAGGTCAACAACATCCCAACAATGTTAGAGGCATTCCGGTGAGTTCAACAACATTCTGGTGAAACCAGCAACATCTCAGGCTAAGTTAACAATGTCGCCGACGATGTCAATAGGGTTCCAAATGCAGTTAATGCATTTGCAACATAGTCAATGGTGTTTCCAACACGATCAATGACAAACAACGGTCAATGGAGACCCAAGCGGTGATTGGATTACTCCTACCTCAACCTTACTAGAAATCCAGGCCTAAAACACATCCATCGTATTTTGTTTTCTAGCCTATCCAGCATTGTGGTGGTTGCGATGTAGAGATGATGATTTCCAGTGGATGTCAATGTTGATGGGTTGTGGGTAGAGGTCAAAATAGGTCATCCCATGGTGGCCTCATCATGGTCTAGCCCACTGAGAAATGGGAAACGAGTCTTTTTATTGTAGTATGGATTTATCGAACAGAGTTTTTAACGTACAACAGAGTTCTCACTGGCTTGTAGTACCACATCTGCGGCGGGTCGAGGGAAATGCTCCTTAGGCTATACATACTTCTAGGTTATAGAAGATATGCATTGTAGTATGGCTTCCCTGAATGAAAAATGGGTTTTAAGGTTAATTTGATTTTAGTTGTTTGATTTTTTATTTTGTAAATGTAATTTTGTTGTTCTTGCGACTCTGGTGAGATCTGGGTTCCTCCAGACTGCTGATTGGAGAAATCCAGTGATAACCTCTAAAAAGGTTCCCAATACTGGAACTACGAAGTTGTGGCAGCCCAGTGGGATCAATCTGACCAACAATGAATAATCATAGAGGCGAGCAATTGCTGTTTGCTTTAAATAAAAATGGATCTACCATCGAAACTCCCCCAACAAGCACATTCCACCACTGATTGGAGAAATCTAGTCACAACCTGTTCAAAAACTATAGAGCTGTTGTAACCCAATGAAGATGTAGTTGAAGGCGCGCGTCGAACAGCAGGCTGCCAATTTGGCTCGGTAACCTAATGATAGGTTCCTTCATGGGAGAATCACCCCACATTGTATGATCTAGAGAATGTGATCTAGAAAGTTTGAACGAGATTAGTTATAGTTGTTAGGTAGGGGCTGTTCGGTTGAAACTTAGTGCAAAATGTCGTTCTTAAAATCTAATGAGAATGAGAACAACTTCGGCAAAAAACAGTTCAACACATTTTGGATAGTGACTTTGTCCGAGGAATTTGTTGAGTTACCTTTGACTCTTTCATGCAAGACATTAGAATTTTGTGCTTATTTTTCTATGCTCATTTTGCTTGTTTAACTTCTATTACATTCTTTGCCATTCATGATGGCGGCACCAATTAACCATGACTTGTCTCTTCTTGGTAAAATACCATTAGGAACCCATTCAATACCATGTTTGACTACAAGGGCTGGCAAAATAATACATCTACCACTAAAGGTCTTGCCTTTTATGGTTGGCTCATATCATAACTTGTAAAATATCGAGTGGGTGAAGATTCAGTTCTGTTTATATGGATGATGAATTTGCTGGTTTTGTTTGATATATTTAGAAAATAATATTTTGCTAATTAATATTATTCAAACTGTTAATTTTGCCATTATTATTATTATTGTTATTAATTAATATGATTCAAAGTGACGCTGCATTGACCAGCCCTTCGCCTCCGCCTCCTCCGCCTATCTTGTCTCCACGTTTACTTCGTTGGTTAACTCCCCGGCGCTGCCACCTGTGGCCGAGATACCTACTGTAAGACAGAGTGTTCCCGATCGTCGACCTCCTACTTATCTGTCAGATTATGTCTTCTCTGTTGCTGATATTAATAACCCCCTCTACTACGACCACACCTGGAACGTCACATTCCTCGGGTGTTCTCTATTCTTTAACTGATTTTGTAAATTGCGATAAGTTTCTCGTATGCATTCTAGATTTTTGGGTGCAATAACTTCTAGTGCAGATCCCACTACTTACTCTGAGACTTTGAAGTATACTCATTGGCGTGATGCAATGGCTGATGAGATTAAGGCACTTGAGCACAATCAGACATGGACTTTGTGTTCATTACCTCTGAATAAGACTACTTTTGGATGCAAGTGGGTGTATCGTACCAATTTCAATTCTGATGGTACCATTGAACGTCACAAAGCTCGTTTGGCGGTTCTTGGAAATCGCCAAAAGGAAGGAATTGACTACACTGATACATTTGTCCCTGTTGCGAAGATAAGTTTAGTACATCTATTTTTATCAGTTGCAGTCATTCGTGGCTGGGAACTGCATCAGATGGATGTGTATAATGCTTTTCTACATGGTTATTTGCATGAAGATGCATTTATGCGACCTCCATCGGGCTACCTTGCGCCTCCTAGCCACATTTGTCGCCTTCATAAATCCCTTTATGGTCTTCGACAGACTCCTCGTAATTGGTTTACAAAATTGGCTTAGGCTTTATGTGCATTTGGTTTTGTTCAGAGCAAGGCAGATTACTTTCTATTTGCTTTCACTCGTGGCTCAGTTTCTTTGCATGTACATGTTTATGTGGATGATTTGGTCATTGCTGGTAGTTCTTCGTCGCTCATCTCTGAATTCAATAAATACCTAAATTCTTGTTTTCATATGAAGGATCTCGGTACACTTAAGTATTTCTTGGGTATAGAGATTGCTAAAAGAACGGATGAGATATTTCTTTCACAAAGGAAATATACCTTGGATATTTTGTCTTACACAGGTTTATCGGCTTCTCAACTGACTGATTATCCTATAGAGCAACAACATGATCCTGCGAAAGTTGAAGGCCCCTTTATAATGATCCTGAGCAGTATTGGCGCCTGGTGGCTCTCCTCATTTACATGACTATTACTTGTTCTGAGCTGAGTTATTCTATTCATACACATGCTCAGTTTATGAAGTCTCCTTGTGTTCCTCACTGGCAAGCTGCGATTCGAGTTCTTCACTACTTGAAGAGTTATCCTGGTCAGGATTTATTTCTCTCATCATGTAGTTCATTATAGTTGACTGCTTATTGTGATTCTTATTGGGCTGCTTGTCCCATTATGCGATGCTCTTTTCTGGGTACTTTGTAACGATTGGTGATTCTCCGGTTTCATGGAAGATCAAGAAGCAACCTACACTTTCTCGTTCTTCTGCGGAAGCGGAGTATCGTGCTATGGCTATTACCTGTTGTGAGTTATTGTGGCTTAAGTCATTACTTCATGAATTAGGTGTTGTGTATTCTACTCCTATGCGATTGTTCTGTGAAAGTCAATCTGCTCTCCATATTGCGGAAAATCCAATGTTCCATTAACTTACGAAGCATATAGAGGTTGATTGCAATTTTGTGTGTGATCTTGTACAGTCTGGTACTATTGTTACTCATCATATTCACATGATTAACCAACCTGCGGATTTGTTCACCAAAGTTCTCTGACGAACTCAGTTTCATTAATTACTTGGCAAGCTGGGCATTTCTGATCCCCATGCTCCAACTTGTGGAGGAGTATTAAGGAATGACAATATATTGTGAATATTACTTGTACTTGTAATTGTAATTAGTTTAGATTCCTTTTCCTTTTCTGTATAGGTTTTTGTACCTCTATATAATGTACCTCAGAGTATGAATACAAACACACATTATTACCCTTATTTTCTACAAGTACCATTTATTTTCATTTAATTGGTACACATAACTTAATTTTCTCTTTTACATACTAATTGCATATGACGATTTTGTTGAAATTCCCACATAGGGTGTTAAATATTAAAATCTTACATATAAGATATTGGGTAACTCCACTTATTATCAATTGGTTTTAAAATAAAAGTTCAAGATATCTTGGAATTTAACATGGTATGTCTACAAAATCATAATTATAAATAACAACATAAATAGTGACTAATTATAAAATAACCCCCACAGCAGTCTAAAACAACATTGTATGAGTAACCATAGACTAAAAATAGTTAAACATGTCATTTTTCACAACAATAACCTCTCTTTTTTTTCTCCAATTTGACAAGATCTAATTAATAAAATTAAATTCGTTCTTGACAAGTACCATTTTATTTTCAAGAGAAAAACTCCGGTGCAATCGTCTCACCATAGAAAGTGGTGAGATCAGGGATCAAACTACAATAAATAGGAAGAAATATGAAAAATAAGATCTGATTGCAAAATATGAAATTAGGCTGAAAATGGGTCATAACCGGGTTATAATAAAAATATGCCAACCCGATTTTCTCCCTCCTCCTCCCAAATAACTGTCACATATTTTCCTCCGAAAAATGAAGGAATTTCATTCCTCTTCAAACTCGTCCTAAAATCATGCTACAAAACACCGAATTCAAGTTCTGAAATCGCCGATCAAACCTCTGCAATTCTCTGGTTCAAGCTTGCGATTAAGATCCGAAATCAAAATCTGTAAAATTTTGCAAATATGATGTAATCATTTTTTGCGACGATTTTTTTTTGAATTTAGCAACAGAAAGATCGAAGAACAACAAATTTTAAAGTTTCTAAGATCTGTAAAGGTGAAATAATTGAGGTAATATGAAATTTACGGATGAAAATCTTAGTTTTATGGTTGAAATCTACAATATAAGGTGTTGCTGTTATAAAGTATTGAAAACGAAGAAATTCAAGGCAATGAAATTGATCTGTATGGGGGAGAAAGCAACGAATATGTTCAATATGAAAATTCAACAAGTTTACATTCAGGTTTGATTTTGATTTTGTACATACATTTAAACACTTGAATTAATTTCCTGAACACATGAAGTAATGTTTTTTATATTGTGAAATATTTTTTGCCAGATCTGGAATTTAGTTATATGCATGTTGTTTTAAAAAATATAGGTATTTTTTTAATTTTCTGAAACATATGAAGTAACATGATGAACACTGAATGTAAATGCATGAACACACGAAGTAACGTGATAATATTATGATGAACAATTTCCCAAGGCCAGAAATTTGGTTATATGCAATTTTTTGGGAAAATGTAGTTGTTTTTTTAAATTTTCTAAAACATATGAGGTAATATGATGAACACTGGATGTAACTGCATGAACACATGAAGTAACGTGATGATATTCTGATGGACAATTCCCAAGGTCTGAAATTTGGTTATATGCAATTTTTTGGGAAAACAAAGGTGTTTTATAATTTTCTAGAAAATGTGAGGTAATATGATGAACACTGGAAGTAACGGCATAAATACATGAAATAACACGATAATATTATGATGGACAATTCCACAAGTTCTGAAATTTGACTATATACAATTTTTTTGGGAAAATGAACGTGTTTCATAATTTTCTGGAAAATGTGAGGTAATATGATGAACACTGGATGTAAGGGCATAAACGCATGAAGTAACATGATAATATTATGATGAACAATTCCCCAACTTCTGCAATTTGGCTATATGCAATTTGCTAGGAAAATGTAAGTATTTCTA
>JAUOBV010035700.1:0-14236 GCA_032360425.1 Rubia occidens
ATGAAGCAACAACATGACCTTGCAAAGGTTGAAGGACCTCTTTATGATGATCCTGAGCAGTACCAATGGCTAGTGGTCGCCTTATTTACCTCACTATCACCCGTCTCGAGGTTAGTTATTCTGTTCATACTCTTGCTTAGTTTATGAAGTCTCTTTGTGTTCCTCACTGGCAAGCTGCAACACGTGTTCTTCACTACTTGAAGAGTCATCCTGGTCAAGGTTTATTTCTCTCTTCACATAGTTCCTTATAGTTGACTGCTTATTGTGATTTCGATTGGGCTGCTTGCCCGATCACTCGCCGATCATTATCTGGATACTTTGTGACCATTGGTGATTCTCCGATTTCATGGAAAACCAAGAAACAACCTACAGTTTCTTATTCTTCTGCTGAAGCTGAGTATCGTGCTATGACTGTTGCATGTTGTGAATTGTTGTGGTTTAAGTCTTTGCTTCGGGACTTGGGTGTTGTGCATTCTTCTCCTATGCGACAGTTTTGTGACAGTCAGTCTGCTCTTCACATTACGGCTAATCTGGTGTTTCATAAACGTACGAAGCATATAGAAGTTGATTGTCATTTCGTCCTTGATCTTGTACAGTGTGGCACTATTTTTACTCATCATATTTGCACGGCTGATCAACATGCATATTTGTTTAACAAAGCTCTTGGGCGAAATCAGTTTCATTCATTGTTTGGCAAGTTGGGTATTTCTGATCCTCATGCTCCAACTTGAGTAGGAGTATTAAGGAATAGTAATATATGTGAATATTATTTATAATTGTAATTAGATTAGAATTCCTTTTCTAGTTGAATTTTAAGTCTTTTGTACTACTATATAATGTAACCCAGAGTATGAATACATACACACATTATTACCCGTATTTTCTACACAGTTCTTGTGGTTTTCATTTCATTAAATAATCATTCTCTCTCTTCCACATCAGCAATTGAACCCGCAACTAAATCACCCATCCCCCCCCACAGTGGTTGAGCCCACTTTGAAACCACTCCATGAACCCCACTTGATTTTTTATCCTACTCATTAATCTTACCTTTAATATTTAATTTAAATATATTTACCTTACAAAATAAATTCAAATGTGAAATTTAATAACACATTTGCAATTTTTAAATTTAATTTAATTTCGAAAAAAAATTAATTTTTGAAATTAATTTCAATACTTAAAATTTATTTTATGAACCATAATTAAAAAGAACCATAATTTTTATAAAGAATGTAATTTTGATTTTTAAAAATTACCAAAATTTAATTTAGATATTGAAAAATAAAAATAGAAATTTTAAAGAATTTTTTCATCTTTTTTTGGATTTTAAAATAGCACAACATTTTTCAGGAATTTAAAAAACTGTATATTTTTATTTAAAAAATGGTTGGGACATGTGGCACCACCTGATTGGGCCACGTGTCCCAGTCAGCTTTAAAAAAATAATAAAAGGGGGGAATAGCGGTGCCACGTGCCCCAATGATAGGGGGTCAGAAAAAAGAAAGCAGCAACTTAGCCAGGGAGCTACTGCACGTGGGTGCTGCAGCTTTTGCATATCTAGCGCATGCTCAGTGCCTGAGCCGGACCTGCGGGCTGCACTGTGGGGGGTTTTCAGGCTCGGTTCGAGCTCAATTTTTAATTGAGCCTGAAATGAGGCCCCCCATTGTACATGGTCTAAACCTTGACCCACCTCAAACAGAGACTCCTCCTCTACAAGTCGAGGGAGATCTTTCTTCACATGGATGTGATGTGTCAAGTCCATATTAGTTAATTGGCAGTTTGTGGAAATTATGCAAATATGGAATAATTTGTATTGAAAAAATCAAAGAAGAAATGCCCGATGATATAAGGAAGTTGGATATGAAATCCGAGAGGCAATATTTTCGTCCATGAATTGTGATTGAAGAATACATCAATTCTTATATTTATGTAATTGGATTGGATTAATGGAAATAGAATTGATTTGATAAATATCATTTTTCGAAAGGATTTGGACGGAATATATTAATTCCTTTCTTTAATGAATTAGATTTGGTAATTCCTATATGCTAAGGGATTTGATTGAAATCAGAGTTTGAGATGGAGAAGAAATTATGTCCGCACAAGAAGTGATGTGTGCGACTGGGTTTAAGTAGAGGATAAGTTGGTTGAGTTACTTACGGTTTTAACAAAAGAAAATCGACATGTATATTTTCTATATTTAGAGAAGTGCTCCAGATCTTTGTGTCTGTGTTCCAACATATCGTAACACGGTGATCAAGTTCATAATTGTATACCTTAATACCCGGGAGGAGGAGATCCAGCATCGACGAGTTTCGAGGTCAGAGGGAGTCTGATCAAGGCGGATTGGAAGCGGGGGAGCTTGCAAACATGATAATTATATAAGATAAGTATAGTTGTCTGGTGTATTTTGCAATGTATCTTTCTAATTAGTGAATTATGTAGGTAATTTTCACCGAACTGGATAACAAAGTCTTATGTATTTATGCTCTGCTTTATTACATATTTGGTTAGATATGTATGTTGGAAGATGGTAGTAATTAATTATTAAATTAGTTAAAACCAAATTTCATGATGGAGTATGTAACTTGCGGCTACAACAAGAAGTATCATGGTTGGGGTTTTGGAGAAACACATAGGAGATTAGAAGAAAAGATGTTTTGTAAGGGTGATGATGAGTGTGGAGATAAAGAAGAAAGATAAGACGGATAGAGTGTGGAGGATAAGAGGAGGACATAATGCAGGTTATTGTTACCGTGGGAACTGTGTGATAGGAGGTGAGCGTTAGTACATGTGGTTAATACAAATTGATTTAGTCAATATTATATTTTATGATGTAAATACTTTTCGTACTTGTACCCTGTACAAAAATATATTAATACAGAATAAATGATAGAGTTCCTCAGGGACTCTATTGCCCATTTCTTACCAACTTATATAGTATCAGAACCATAACAAAACTTACCTTCTTTATCTCTTCCTTCACTCGTTCCTCAATGACCTCCTCTTCCGTTGAAACCACCTCTTCTAATAATGACAACATTCACTCTCCCACCACCCCATCCACCACCCCAACACCACTTGTTCAACCTACAGCCTCAAGTTTTCACTTGGCTCAATAACTTACGAACATTCATAATCAGATACCTCTTATACTAGATCTCTGAAAAGTTCAGTTCATACCTGGGTTGAGCTTTTCCAAATCATAGCTCATGTACACAATGTCTTGGACCATATCGATGACTCTTCTCATCCGAACGATGTCTCTGAAGTCAAACGGAAGCAATTGGATGCCATAGTTCTCAATTGGATCTACGACACTATCAGTGATGATCTTCTTCTCACCGTGATTCAAGTCAGTTCAACCACTCGTTAGGCCTGGCTCTGTGTCAAAGGACTTCCACGACAATCATAGTGCACAGGTTGTCGACCTTGAAATTTGGTTAATCAACACTCACTTAGAAACCTTTCTCTCAGTTTCCGCTTACTGTCAGCATCTCAAGTCGCTGGCAGATAAGCTCGAAGACATCGACAGTAAAGTTAGTGACCAGCGGCTTGTCCTTTAACTCATCAATGTTCTCCCGGCCTCTTACGACACCATCGACAACATCATCAGTCAAATGTCACTGCTGCCCTCTTTTTGTGTAGCTTGAAGTATGCTTACTCGTGAGGAATACCGCCAGAATGGCTCAACAGACAGATCTCATGCTCTACTCACAGCCAGCGGGACAAGGGTGACGCCACAAGCCACTGACCAGGGCCACCAGTGGCATTGTGGTCATTACCGTGGTGGGGGAAAATGCAAGTCCATAAGCAGCGGACATGGTCGTTAGCAGCCACACCAGTTTGGTGGATATAGAGTTGGCTGCCAAGGCAGCGGTGACCCTCCTCTGTGGTATCCACCGTTGGCATCTCCCTCCTGGACGACGACTTGGACGCCACCTCCACGTGTCCATATCCGATGACCCCTCACTGTGGTACGATGCAGCGTCTCCCTTTGGGTGGAAGACAACCGGTCCCCGGGTAAGCATTATTTTCTAATGACCAGTATAACCATTTTGGGCCGCAGGGATTAATCTTAGGCCCAGACTCAGGCCCATGAACAGGACCATTTTTATATGGGTAGCAAGCTTTAGGTTCAGCCCAGCACTATGGGGGTGATTTATCCCCGTTTTTTAGCACTATGTCGCTTCAGCAACATTATGAAACTTGGTACATGGGCACCGAGACTTCTTCTCATATGATCGTGGACTCAGGTAACCTTCATACCTATTTTAAGTCGAGCACTTTATCACCTATGTTGGTAATGAAAGTACTATTCCTATTGTTGGTAAATATTTTGCATCACTAAACACATCCCCGCCTTTTCATCTCAAAAATGTTTTACACACTTCCAATATTTATAATTAAAAAATTGATCTTTGTGAGAAATTTTACCGTTAATAATAATGTTAGTGTGGAATTTGACCTTTCTGATTTTTTCTGTAAAGGACCTCACTTCCGGGAAAATCAAAATGAGATGTAATAGTCTTGGGGATCTGTATCCGGTCACTATCTCACAGGCATCCGCTTTTGTTGCTTCCCAACCCTCACCATGGCATGCTCGTCTAGGTCACCCTGGAGATCATATCTTGAATTTTCTTATAAGTCAAGATTCTATTTTAATAAAGCCATATGTTCTGCTATTTGCTCATCTTGTCAAATTGCTAAACACATGCGTCTACCTTTTTCAAATTCCCAAATTGTTACCTTTAAACGTTTTGATATTATTCATAGTGACATATGGACTGTAACACACCAGATCCAGGACCCACTTGCTGCACGCAAATATCGGGTCGGACTGGGCGTGCTACCGAGAACCCAACGGATCGGATTACTCAAATGCAGTAACGAGCAATTACAGTTATGCGGAAGCAATTTAGAAAATTCAAAACCTAACTTACTATTACAGTGAAAGTATTATACAAGGATTTAACAAGAGTTTTAACTTAAGTACATACAAAAGTTTTAAAGGATCCGGTAAGGATCAGTTTTACATTAATATTTTACATAAATTTAATACATCCTAATCCAAAATATTCTAACATTCGCCCGGGATCCTATCCCCAAATGAAGTAAAGGCTTCACACAGAGCTCTCACTCTAACCGTTCAGCTACACCTGTTAGGGTTATTTAAACTAGGGTAAACTCCTTGCTCAGTGAGGTTCATCGCCAATAATTACCAAGTTAAATTCAGTGATTACATAATGCAAATAGCCACATAAATCCTAGCACACAGTAAAAGAATACGGGTGGTTAATGCCAACTTGCAGTCAAGTGCCTATATGACAACTCTGACTAACATACAAGGCATAACATTTTCATTAGTGCCCGAAAGCTATCAGATCTAGGAATCCATATTCGTCAACCACGCCCAATATGTTCAGTTATGAGCTCGTATCAGTACAAATGGTTATGCTAGCATACTAGAAACGCCACGAGTAGCTGATCTAGCCGTACGGTCCGGTCTATACCGTTCCCCGCCGAACTAGACCGAACTCCAATCGCGCCGGGGACCCCGATAAACACAGTCAAGCAGTCACAGTCAAGCAGTCAAGTAACAAGCAGTCAAATTTGACACGGCAAGATAAAGTACAAGCCGGTCATCCACATATAATCAGTAATCAATTTCACACAGTATCACAATAATTAAGCACAATATGATAAAGTACACGTCGTGCTTAATTATTATGAAGCAAAATAATAAACATGAAACAAGCATGATATTTATAAACATTTCATGTACTGTATAAAATTCTCGAATAACTCATTCAAATTAACAGGAATAATATAACATGCAATCACAAATTTTAATTCAATTCGTGCTAGGGCGATGAAAACACTCACCGGATTGAATGCAGTTTCAGTATTTTGAAATTAGTACAATTCTGTTGTTCCTATCCAGACAGCTAAATTTTTCTGTATTTTATTTGTAAGAAAGAAGGGGAAGGAAAGATTTCTTCAGTCTGAAGAATCAATCCTTAACCCCTTATTTATAGGGGCAAGAGTCGGTTTCCTTTGGCCGACTTGCTTGGCTTCAATTCCAAGCCAATTCCAATGGCTGAGCAAGAAAGTGGCCGACTTAGGCACACTTTCAACAATGGCTGCGCAAGCCATTTGCCTTTCATTCTCACTTGTTGCCCATATTATGTTGATTACTTTGTTTGCTGCTTTCATTCTTTTTTCTTTTTCAATTTCCTTATTATCGTTATAATATTTATATTTTATAGTTTTAAATAGTAGGCAATTGTAATTTCGATAGTATGAGACTTTACTATAGTATTCCCCTATTATAAATGTTTAATTAATCCTCTGATTAAGCAGAATCATTTTGATTTCAACTGTGACTCCAATATTACTTGACGTTATTACCAAATGCTAATAATATAGATATTTAATTAACGACTCAACTCATTATTTCTTAATGACTTAGTCGTATAAAATGTGTGAATTGTATATCTAACTTTTCCCTACTTTGGCATATTATTATTCATTTCTCCTTTCTCAAACAATTCTATAAATAAGTCAATGTTTTATTATTGCTAACATTATTTATTCATTTATCTCATTTCATTTTATGTTAAAATTTCTTGTAGGATTTTGAGTCATAGTCGGAAATAGTCGAAGAAAACATATATGATTTTTGGTTAAACTTAGCTATTACATACGTACAGTCTTCATTAAGGTCGGGGTGTCACATCTAAGTATTTGAAAGGTTGTTCACAACATGGCTTGTTCTTTCTAGCTCAGGATGATCTGTCAATCAGTGCATTTTGCGATGTGGATTGGGCAACTTGTAAGCTGAATCGAAGATCAGTCACTGGTTTTTGTGTATTTTTGGGTTCATCTCTTATCTCTTGGAAGTCCAAGAAACAACATATTGTATCACGATATTCCTCAGAATCATAATATAGAAGTATGGCCATGACTGTTGCTGACTTGAAATGGATCTCTTTTCTGCTCAGAGATTTACGGATTCCTTATGCATTGCCAATCCCTCTTCATTGTGATAACACTGCTGCCCTTCAGATTACAGAGAATCCAGTGTTTCACGAAAGAACAAAATACATCAAAATCGATTGTCATTTTGTCTGAGATGCCTACACAGCTGGTTTTATTGATCCGCTTCATGTGTTTTCTCGGCATCAGTTGGCAGATGACTTCACAAAACTGCTTCCTGCTACTAGTCTATATCATTTACTTTTCAAAATGGGTTTTTGTTCACCACAAGAAGTTTCATTTTGATAAGAGGGTGGAGATTATATTTCAGCATCATATATTAAGTTTCCATCTTACAGTTATTTAGTTAGCTTTTTCTATTTACTGTAAGTTGGTTAGTTGTATAGTTGAGTTAGTTAGGATCTAAATGAAACAAAAAGTAGATCAGTTAGTTGCTAATAGCTAACTCCTATATATACTGATGGTGTACAGAATGCGTGAGTAAGTTTTTTGGCTAATGAATCAAAAAATTTCCTTCCATAATCGATTCCTTCAATTTTCCATTCTTTCAATTTCAACGTAGGGTTTTCTGTATTCTTCTTGAGAAGGTTTAGATGTTTGATCTTTATGCTTTTGAGTGGTTTTAAGTAGTGGGTTTTGTGCTTTACTGTTGTAATTCATCTTCAAGCTTTCTCTTTTATGATTTTAGGAGCTTTTTCGCTTTATTCTTGCATCCTTTGTTTTGGCTGTTTAGGTGAATTTCGTCAAATCTCCAGTTTCGTTTATATATATTTTTGTTATTCTTTGTGATTTTGTGTGTGTATGTGTGTGTAGCAAATTGGTAATGAATGCGACCAGGACGGGGATCAAACTGGTGGGGGAAGAGAGAGGATGCGAAGCTTGAGGATTCTCAAGCATTTTGTCAGTCTCTCTCTAGGAATGTGAGAGAATTCACAAGGTGTTCAATAATTTGTCTCAATGAACAAATGGTCATTTGGAATATATTGGGTTAAGGTATGTTTGTTTTGTTTCCATCAGTTTTATCTTCCTCGCATTAATGCATTTTTATTTCCAGAATGCTTTTGACTTTTTGTAATTAGGGGTTCCACTTATTTTCCATTCGCTGCATAATTGTAAGACAAGACACAATATAAAAAAAGGAATTTTGTGATTTTGCATTGAATGTTCAGCAGCCATTTAGTACTGTCTGTTGGAGACATGATGCACAAAAATACCTATGAATATAGTAAGTTTACAACCTTGGTTTGAAGTGTTTTTTGTCTTCTGCATCTCCTCCACTCCCATTATGCATACATCTAAACTTGCTGAAAATGATAATGGCTAAAAGGTAAGACATGGTAATAATTGAAGTGAAACAATAAGTTTTGGTTTCATTATAGAGACGTGATGTGATTCTCTTAGTATTTTGACGAGTGGTTATAGTTTTTGTACTTTCAATATGCTTCAACATTGTATTTCGATTTCTTCAAACTTCTGTTGTCATTTCTGAGAAATTCTACTGTCATTAAGCTTCATCTTTTGACGTTGATGGCTATGGGGTATGAATCGTATTGCTGCATTAGTTCCTAGATTTTCACTACATGATGGAGTAGATAATCATTTTCAATTTACCCTAACAATAAGATCTGTCTTTCCCAACCTTTAGTTGACATTATGATGAATATGAGAGGAGGTGATCTTTCTTCTCTTTCCCCCATATTTACACTGAAGTTAATATCTCGTTATCACCTATAAGTTGATAGCTTAGATTACTTTTCTCTTTATCTTGAGAAAAAAATCTAAATATCAGGTAAAGATATCATGCTTGAGGAGATAATAATTATGCATATCTTACGGTAACAATGATGAGAAGCTGATAGCTGCAATTTGAACTCAACTTTTGGGACCAGAAAAGCAGCGAAGGTTTAAAAAAAGTATTTACTACTGTTTTATATACTCACGCTGGCTCTGTGTTCAACTCATTCATGCAATTGATTTATTCAAATTACTTCTGTGTTCACTCACTCATGCAATTGGTTTATTCAAATTACTTTTGTGTTTTTATGAGTGATTTGACATGAATATACTACATAGTCATAAGAAGAGGAAGAATAAGAAGATGCAACACATCCACTTATATAAATACACTCATAATTTCAAACAGAAAAAAAGAGCTAGAGAGATGGGTATGGCACCCTGCTGGGCTAATGTGAAGAAAGGGTCGTGGTCTCTTGAAGAAGATGCAAAACTTAAGGAGTTCATTGAGAAATTTGGGATTTGTGAAAATTTGATTGCCCTTCCTCAGAAAGCTGGCAAGGGCAACACTTTCACAAGAATATGAGTTTTTGTGTTATTGCATGTATTTGTGTCACTGTGTCCTTTTTGTTTTGTTTTTGTGTGTTGCATTTCATCACGAATCTGAGTTTGTTGGCTGTGGTGTTTTTGGGATCAAGTCTGAAGAGATGTGGAAAGAGTTGAAGGCTGAAATGGCTCAACTACCTTAGGTCGACATAAAACATGGAGAATTTTCTGATGAGGAAGATAGAATAATCCGCAACTTATATGCAAGGATTGGAAGCAGGTAATTGAAGTAATAGTTTTGATTCTGTTTGTTTTGGAGCCATGAATGAAATCTTGCTGTTTAAAGAATGTCCACTTTTTAACACCTTCGAATTGTCCAAATTGATGCCATGTTTCCATATGTTTTTTCCCAATTTGTGAACTATTGAGATAGCAGAAGAACAATAGTTACTATTACTATCCCTACAATAGTCACAAAAATAGTAGTAATTTGATTGTTCAATTGCTAGGAAATAGTGTTGAAAAGATGTACAGTAGCACCATTTTTGGACAATTGTTGCTGCATGTTTTTGTAAAATTCACATCCTTTTATCCCTTTTTTGTTTGGTGTTACACTCAAGTGTTCATATTCCTGTTTTTATATAGGTGGTCAATATTATAACTGCACAGCTTCCAGGAAGGACAAACAACGATACTCCGTATTAAGAACTATTGGAATAACAAGCTGATGAAGAAGCTGATGGAACGATCCCATTAGATCAAAGGATCCACTCCAATGACACACCTAATGGCTACTGCAAAGGTAAATGGTATCCCCTCCAAAAACCTAAGGCTAAACACCTAATGGTCACTGCTACAATATTAATGCTTGTAATCTGTTAGAGTAAGCCAATTTAAATATTTAATTGCTTTTGATATGCAGGTGAAAAGTAATAGATAATTTGTGAATGGTTTGTTACCAGCTTATAATTTTTTCTTGGTAATGAAGTCCTACATATATTATGTTAATTTTGTAGGTTATATCATTGTCGGTGATGATGAATTGGATTGAATTACATAAGTTGATGCTACGTGATATTTTCTAGCTGTCAGCTTCTCGCTCTGATCAAATGTTTTTATTAATGTTGATGTTAGAAGTTTTTTATGTGACAGAGTAATAGTTGTGTTGTTTTGGTGGATTATGGAGCGCTGCAGAATGTTTGATGCATAAATGTGGGAGTGCAATTGATTGTACCTCTGTGCATAGGCGTTCTTCTAATGGCATTTGTTAGCTTTGGGGTGTGCAATTGACTAAGCATAAATTCTTGTGTAAGCATTATCTCCATAATCACATGGTATTTTCCTATTCATGCTTCAACTTAATATGAACTCTGTTATTGCAGACATAAAGCATGGATGCAATGTGCTTCTACTTAATGAAGAAGAGTATTGAGATTCTCTTTGAGGATGAGATGACTTTTCTTGTGTAAAGTGTGTATCAAACAAGCGTCGCAGCTCTTCAAGATTATGTTTTGGGAAAGTCCCATAGATTATTAATTTTGTAGCATACATTTTTTTGGTTTTATTTTATATTATAAAATTTGTGAAGTTAATATTTTT
The DNA here is from genome assembly GCA_032360425.1 of Rubia occidens. Classification (NCBI taxonomy): domain Eukaryota; kingdom Viridiplantae; phylum Streptophyta; class Magnoliopsida; order Gentianales; family Rubiaceae; genus Rubia; species Rubia occidens. The sequence goes on from JAUOBV010035700.1 coordinate 10,882, forward strand.
ATTAAATTAATGCCCTACTAAATTATTAATTTTGGGTCTTTTTTCCTTCCTCTGAACACAGCTGCGTGCGGCTGCTTATAGAAGAAGAGCATTTTTTCCCTATCTCTAAACGCAGCTGCGTGCGACTTCTTATAGATGAAGGGAATTTTTTTGAATCCTTGAAAAAAATTTGCATAGGTTTTTGAGAACCGATGCCAACAACAAACCAGTGCTAAATTAACACTGGTTCCAAAAACCGTTACTAACAGAAAAAATGATGCTAAATTAATATTAATTTTTTAAAAAACTGGTGAAAACGTTTCACCCCCTACTTAGGCACCAGTTTTTTAGACCCAAAAAACTGGTGTTAGCCTTCTGAAAAACTGGTGCTAGAGGTGGTTTCCTGTGATAGTGGAAGGAAAAACGTATTTCCTTTATTGAAAATAATAGACGTGCTTCACATTTGCTTGATTTGGTTCAATGTGATCTTTGGGGGGCCGCACATGTTATCCCTTGTGTCGGTTTATCATACTATGTTATTTTTATCGATGATTTTTTTTCGGTTTACTTGGTAATATTCTATGCGTCGCAAGTCCAACTTTGTAGAGGCATATCTCTATTTTAAGGCTCTGGTGTATTGCAAGGTTTTTCAGAGTGATGGTGCAATTGAGTTTATCAATTATTGCATGCGATCACATTTTGCGTCTAAGGGTATTCATCATCATCTTTCGTGCAATTACTCTCCTGAGCAAAATGGTCTCGTAGAGCAGAAGCATTGACTTGTTACAAAAATGGGGTTGTCTATGTTATTTCATTCCGAGCTTCATCACTCCTTCTGGTACGATGCCTTTTCATGGGAAACTTACATCATCAACATGTTTCCCACTCTGGTTTTATCAATTCAGTCTCCACTCTCTGTTATTTTTGGCACTATTCCTGATTAATCCAACTTTCATCCATTAGGTTGTCGTGTTTTTCCACACCCGTATTAATCCAACTTCTATGGATTCTGAGATGGATGCGCTTCGCACTCAGAAAGCTTGAGATGGATTCCTCGGCCTCCGTATGCGAGTATGGTTGGCTCAAAGTGGATGTTTAGTTTAAAATACAAAGTTAATGGTTCCCTTAATTTTCATATGGAAAGGCTGGTTGCGCAAGGTTTTTCATAACTTCCAGGTTTTGATGATGATGATACTTTTAGTCATGTTGAGAAGGCCTCTACAGTTCGCACTGTATTATCTTTTGGTGTTTGCATAAATGGATGTTGCATCAGTTAGATTTTTTTTTTTTTAATCTCAATGGTGTTCTTGACTCTCCAATTTATATAGAGCAACCCACAGGTTGCCAAGACTGTATGCGCACAGACTATGTATGTAGTTTGCGCAAGGACATTTATGGGTAGAAGCAGTCTCCTCGTGCTTGGTTTCAAAGAATTAGCTCTTTTCTGATTGGTCAAGTTTTCACTTGCAGTTCGTCAGACACCTTATTATTTGTGTTTTCTCAAGGTGCCTCTATTTCATATATGTTGATTTATGTTGTTGATATTATTCTTATGGGAAATGATGGTTCTCTCATTTGTAAGTTTATTTATTGTGTGAATCTTAAGTTTAAGATCACTGATCTTGGAACTCTATTATATATTTTGGGCTTGGAGGTTGTTCCCACTACAGAGGGTTTATTCCTTGGCCAAGCAAGGTACGCCAAGGAAATCCATACATGTGCATGCATGCAAGATTCTGCGCGCAGATTGTCACACCTTTTATGGTTATTAGCAGTTTCTCAGCTCTTCCAGTAAGCCATTTGGTAATCTCACTCTTTCTCATTCTTTGGTTGGTGCACTTCAGTATTTGTTTATCAATCGTCTCAACTTGTTCTATTTTTTCAATTTGGTTAGTTAGTTTACGCAAGGTCCTAGTGATGTCTATTTTCAGGTTCTGACTCAAATTTTGCGTTATATTCGTGGTACTATTCATTACATTTTCTTTTTTAACGCAAATCCTTCTGCTTTACCAGTACTTGGCTATTTTGATGCTAATATGCCTCCTTGCATCGAGACTCGCATGTCTACTTATGGTTTTGCCTTTTTTTGTGGTAACCTGGTTTCTTGGAGTGCCAAGAAGTAACCTACGGTCTCTCGTTCTAGTTCGAAATCAGATTATCGTGTTATGGCCAATACTACTGCAGAGTTAGCATGGTTAATGAATCTTTTTGGGGATTTATAAGTGTTGATTTGTGTGCCTCCCTTGTTGCTGTCTGATAAAAATAGTGCTACCTTTTGGGCTCAAAATACGATTTTGCATAAGAGAGCTAAGCACATTGATATTTATTATCATTTTTTCCGTGCGATGGTGTTTTCTGCAAAGTTTAAGGTTTCCCATGTTTCTTCTAATCTTTAGCTTGCAGACATATTTACAAAGGGTATACCTCGTCCTCAGTTTGAGTTTATAAGATCCAAGCTCTGTGTTGCTAGCAATCCTAAGCATCGCTTGAGGGTTGGTAATCGAGTTATAGATGGAATAGAAGTAGGTTAAGGAAAGAATACCTTTATGATTTTGGTTTTATAATATCATGTTCCATGTATGACTCTGTCTTGTATCTATTGTAGTCACTATATATACACATATACATATACATATATGTGTATAGAATTGGGATCATGTGAGAACTCCTATTTTAGGTGAGAACACCTACTTATGTGAGAACAGATCCTAATCATTGATTTAACTACATCAACGATTCAGATTTAAGTAGAATATACAACATTAAAGCTAATAAATGGCCAAATTCGCGGATCTTCTTCGGGTCAAAACGCTACTCATACGGACCCTGATTCGGGTTAAAATTTGCGTTCTTCTGTTAGTTCATTCCATCTCCTTATTCCGGATTATTTCTGTCATGGCGTTCTTCGTGATGGATAACTAGGTAGGTATTTGATTACTCCGGCCAATCAGATTTGATTCGATTTTGAGGGCTTCTAGTTTGTGTTTCGTTGTTGTTCCTCAATTAGAGTTTTCTTTCACGGATTCTCTTTCAATTTACTTTTTATAAGGATTTCGAGGATATCGAACTTCAATCATAAGGCCTACAAATTGAATCTTGATTCACCGCCACCTGTACATCTATCAATTCATCAAAGAAGCAGCTGGCGCGAAACAAGATCCCCAGCTCTCCACAACAACTTTGAGAATTGATGTAAAGTAATAACCGTGATATAATCGTGGTAGATTTCTCGATTTTTGAATGTCTGCATTCTCCAAAGGTTGGTTTTTATATTGAATTTTTTAGTTTAGAAAAGGTAGTACCAGAAAATTGCAATGGGGTTTACGATGGAATTGTTATTTCATGTATATGATGTTCCCTAACCCTTTTCTGGTTC
>JAUOBV010035905.1:0-14235 GCA_032360425.1 Rubia occidens
TCTTCTCGATCCAACTTGTAGAGTGAGGCATTATTGTTGGAAGGGCATTTACCCCTTTGATAGGGTTGAGGTGGAGCTTGTCCACCTCGATTGTACTCTTGAACTTGATTCTCTTCGCCCCAATGGAAGTTGGGGAGACCGCGGTACCTAAGGTTGAAGGTATTCGCGTAGGGTCTTTCCTTTCACCTCCTTGGTTCCCCCCAGAAACCTTATTGTTTTTCCTCCTGCCGAGTTGTTTCCTATTGCCATCATTGAAGTCCAATGCCTTCACTTCTTCTAAGTCTTCCACTATTTAAGCACAAGCATCAGTGTGATGATCAAGACTACAAATGTCACAAACCTTGACTTGGTAAACTCTCCCTTTCATGAATTACTTCATCGTAGAAGTAAGTGATTGGACTAGCTCCTTTAGCTTGGAAGATTGAGTCGGCTCATCCATGGTCTTCACTCGAGATCTAGTGCTAAATTGTCTTGTTCTATTGGCCATTTCTTCAAAGAGCGTCATCGCATCCTTGGGACTTTTGTTGGCAATCAAACCATTACCCACGGTATTCACCATTCTCATGTCACCATCACACAACAAGAAGTAGTATACCAAATCTACCTCCTTGGATGAATAATAAGGACAGCTTTCCAATATCCTCTTGAATTTTTCCCAATACTCGTAGAGGGATTAATTTGCAAACTAGGATATATTGGAGAGCTACTTCTTCAAACCCACAGACTTTGAAGCTGGAAAATATTTCTCGAGAAATTTGTGCTTCATGTCCATCTAGGAGGTAATGCAACTGGGTGGAAGGTAGTACAACCAATCTTTAGTCGCATCCCACATTGAGAAGGGAAACAACCTCAAATTATAGTCCTCCTCCGAGACTCCCAACGGCTTCATGTTGGTACAAACTAGATGAAACTATGACAAGTGCTTGTTCAGATCTTGACCAGCATTTCCCTGAAAGTTGGCAAACACTGGATCATACCGCTCTTGAGCACACAAGTAACATTGGGTGATGAGGGTAGGAAGACAATACATATGAGTTTATTTTCCAAGTTAGGAGCCATCAAATCCCTGAGTGTGCGATTATCCTCTATCATTTCTACCGATTCTTCAACTAAAGAAGCTGGTACTTGTGGAACCTCCACTCTAGTTTGCATCATTCTTCTTCTCTGACTACCTGTGTTCTCCGTTAGATAGTGTAAAGTCCCTAAGTCTGTGGCACGGGTATGCACCATAAACTAGCAGCCAAACAATATCCAACTAAAAAACACTAACAAAGGGATTAAAAGTACACAGATAACTATCACAAAGGCTCTACAACAAAAACCAATATAAACAAAAATAAAAACAACACTAACTACTCAACTAATACGTGTGCAAGTTAACAACTAGACCTTTAGACTAAAATCCCCGACAGTGGCGCCAAAATTTGACTAGCTTCCCCTCCCAGCGTCGTTAAACTCAAGAGGAGAGACTTGGTGTTTTAAGGGTCAAAGATAAGGTTTATATTGTTGCTCCCATTCCTACTACTATGCTACCTAAGGTGTAGATATTGTCAAGACCGGGTCGTCCACAGAGACGTTAGGAATCTAAGAGTTAACTAAACACAGCCGCAATCGGGCCATCAATCCGATCACGCATCATGGATAGTCAGTATTACTAAAAATAGGCTTGGGGAGGGGTTACTAACAACTACTATCATGCAAATCACAAGAGAATAAACTATGTACACTAGCACTTGGGGAGTATTTGCGTAACATGATCAATATTGTTTCAATCCTTGATTTCATCGCATACAAGAACTACAAACCTATTCTACTGTTTATGACACGTGGTGTGGTCGATGGTCAACACTTTCCCATGCCTATCATTTAGGGAGAACATGTAATCTTTCATCAACACTACATCTGTAATTAGGAGAGTGCAACAAAGGACATGCCTATTGTGCTGATATGAATATCCCCCTTGCTATTACATCTCGGGCATTACACTAAGAATGCTTCTCCCTAGGCCTAAAAAGGCAAAGGGGGGTGAAGCAGCTTATCGATGGTTCTAGGGTTGCAAATCGCTAACCCTAGTTTGCTTTTATAGTTATCTCTATTCGTAACCCTTCGGGCCAATTTGCTGGCAAGGTCTAATGTATGGTTGATTGTAACATTAACTCAGCAACCCACATGCACACACTCATACGGTTTCAGAGTATCATTATCCCAAACACATCTAGGTTCCCCCCATCCCCGGGGGATATCAATAATTGCATCAACATGAAAGTAGACTACATCATGTGCCATTTTTAGTGTAACAATCATGCAATTAATAAGAATATGAAAAACAAGCCAGTATAATAATCATAAACACGTAGAAATAGGTAGATCTAAGGAATATCACAAAATAAACATTAATTCATATATATATATATATAAATACAAACCCCAAGTAAATTAACCACTCCCTAAGAATTAAACCAAAGCATTTCATTGGATTCAATGACTTTGGGTAAAAGAAAAATAAAGAGGAAAAGAGAAAAAACTCTAGAGAGAATGAAGAGCTCCTTTCTCTCTCTACCCGACTCTTGAAGTCTAAAATAAGCATGAACTTAAACCCTAGTAGACATAGGTCCATATATAGAGAAGTAGGGAATTGGGCCTTCAAAAAAAGCCCAAAATAGGCCTAAAAATCCTAGCAGCGACAAACGGCCAGCAGAAAATGGCATAGGCTGTGCAAGCTGAAATCCTAATACTTGCATGAGCCGCACGCCATAGCACGACCCTTGTTAGCTCGTGCTGGTACAGGATGCACGGTCTGGTACGAGCCGCTGGCTGGTACCCCATTTTGAACTCGTGATTGCGGGCCCCTTGTCATTTGGCGCGGTTTATTGGTTGGAAGAACTTTTTGCTCAGTCAAACGATGCGGTCACATGTTATTTTTCACACCTCGTGGGTTGGTTTTTGCATTTGGGACTTGAAACGACACAGACCGTGTGAAACAATGTGGTCTGCATCCATACTTAGCTGTTGGAGTGATTTGGGAGATACGAGCAGAATGGTGCAACATGCTCCATGCCAAGGGGGTGTGACACATCCCGTGTTAGCTGGCAGGGGCTACTGGCCGACTGATTCAGCTGGTTGACGCCAACTTCTAGTTTTGGCCTTTTTGAACTCTGGCTCTGCCTTTTTCGGTTCAATTCCATCTACTACCATGCATTTTGGTCTGTGGCCTTCTATCTATTACCATCCTCGTGGATGACCTTCAATATTTTCTACCATGCTTGCGATTGTCCTTCAAATATCTTCTACCACCTTAGCGGATGACCTTCAACAAAATGATGTAAAAATACTCGCAACCAACCTACTTGTAACCCCACAAAGGAAAATCTAGGTGATTGTGAATACAAAGTGTCCATTAGATTCAATTAAGTCTACAAAACTCGAGATTTAGATAAGAAAACCAATAATGGTGTCGTGTGAACTTAACTAAAACCACCAATCAACCAAATAAAAAAGATAATAAATGTGTCAAATACATTGGTTAATGCATGTATAAATGTTCACATCACGCTGCGAGTTAGTAAGTCTAGAAAAGCAATCCATGATAGAAATACCATCATTAAACTTATGCACGCATAGGTGTCGTAAGCATTGTTTTCACAATCAAAGCTCGAAATATGATTTCTCTCATCACTCTCATCAAGGAACTCATCAAGGCATTCATCATAATAGGTCATGCATAGATCATCACTTTGAACAAATTCATCACATAAGTATATGCTATTGCACACAAGAGAAGAAACAAGTGAACCATGCTTGGACATATAAATTTCAAAACAAATCTTATGAATGTCATCCTTTAGGGTTAGAGTTACCAAATGGACATCTATTTTAGTCCTCAATGTTTTGAAGAATGGTCTCCCCAATAAAATTGAGGGTGCACCTCCATCGTGCAGTACATCAAGGACATATAAGTCCTCTAGAAGCAATAGCTTGCCTACCCTAACCATAACATCCTTAAATATACATCTAGGGCTAGCTTGGGAGTGGTTAGCTAGTTGGACAATAACCCCACTGTCCCTAAGCTCACCTATGTCAAGATTCTCATATAGGCCTAATGGGATAACATTAATAGAGACACCAAAGTCAATCATTTCATTTTCACCAATTTACCACCTATAGAAATAGGGATCGAAAACATTTTGGGGTTATCACACTTTTTAGGTATGTTTTTATGAGCTAAAGTGGCTATTCCTCATATTTTCAATTGACCTACCTTTCTAGTTGGTTTATTCCTTCTTTAGTGCAAGCATTTAAAAAAAAGTTAGCATATGAGGGAACTTGATCAATTATATCAAGAATTAGGAATGCTAACCTTCTCAAAGACTTGGCAAATTTGAGCTTCGTTGGTTACCATCCTTGGCATCCCCCGTAAAGCACTAGGACACGGCGGTGGAGGATTCACCCTTGCCTCGGTGGTATGTAGCTCCTTTGATGGCTCCTCCTCAACTATTATCTCTTTTTCTTCGAGATTAGTTTTATGGTTTTCCACCAATCTGTCGTCTTCTTGCATGACCTCTTTCTCGACTTCGCGTACCTTCTTTCCGCTTCTTAATTTCAAGGCATTCACATTGCGTAGATTAACCTCGGGTTAGGACGATAACTTGCTAGATTTCGTAGCCTCAAGTTGGCTCTCTGAAGTGGAAAGTTGACCAACTTGCATTTCAAAGTTCTTAATACTTGAAAATTCTCTAGTGCCAAGTTTCTCAATCTATTTTCTTGTTTGCTACGCAAACACATCACTCTTCTTCGCCAATTGTGCTATTATATCATGGATCTTTTCTAGGTCCAACTTGTACAATGGATCATTGGTGTTGGAAAGTCCTTCTCCCTTCGGGTAGGGTTAAGGTGGTCTACCTCGGTTGTACCCTTGGTTGTCCTCGTGCCAACGGAAGTTTGGGTGATCATGATATCGAGGGTTAAAGGAATTTACATAGGGGTCTTTCCTATCTCCTCCTAGGTTCCCCATGAACCCTTGTTGTTGCCCACTGGAAAATTGCCTATTTCCACCATTGAAGTCTAAGTCTTTCACCTCCTCAAAGTCGTCAACCACTTGCGGATATGTATCGATCGGGTGATCAAGATTGTAAATGCCACACACATTCACTTGTTGAGCTCTCCCTTTCATGAAGTCTTTCATCATGGAAGAAAGCACTTGGAATTGTTCCTATAGCTTGGGGGAATGAGCGGGCTCCCCTAAGGTCTTCACACGGGATCAGGTACCAGATTTTATTGTACCGTTGGATATCTCCTTGAATAGTGCCATTGCATCTTTGGGGTTTTTGTTCACTGTAGAGCCATTACATATCGCATTCACCATGCACATGTATTTGTTACATAAGCCTTCAAAGAAGTAATACACCAAATCACACCTCCTTGAATGGATGATAGGGGCAACTAGCCAATAGTCTCTTGTACCTCTCCCAGTACTCATACAAGGACTCGTTTGCCAACTGTGAAATATTGGACAGTTGCTTCATCAAACCCATAAAATTTGAAGCCAAGAAGTATTTCTCGAGAAACTTCCGCTTCATGTCCCTCCAAGAAGTGATAAAACCCAGTGGGAGGTAACATAGCCAATCCTTGGTTACATCCCACTGCAAGAAAGGAAATGATCTTAAGTTTTAGTCCTCCTCTGACACACATGGTGGTTTCATGTTGGTACAAACCAAGTGAAACTCGAATAAGTGCTTGTTCGGGTCCTCTCCTACCATCCCATGGAAAGTGGGCAAGCATTGGATCATGTCGTTCTTTAGCTCACAAGTTACATTAGGTGGCAAAGGCGGGAAGACTATTTATGGGGGTTGATTCTCCAAATTGGGAACCATCAACTCCCTAAGAGTTTGATTGTCTTCCGCCATCCAAACTCTTTTTTAAAAAATAGCAGCCGGTTCTTATGGAACCTCTACTCTAGCTCTCCTCTTTCACCATCTCTGACCACCTGCATTTTCCGGTAAGTAGTGTAAAGTTCCTAAGTTCTTGGTACGAGTATGTACCATAAACCAGAAACTTGACAATACCATTCCCAAGAAAAAACACTAGTAAACAAATTAGAATTGACCGATATAACTATCGAAAAGCTCAACACAATAACCAACTTAAGCTACAAAATAAAAACAAGACTAACCACTCTACCGACTAGTAATGCAAGTTAACAATTAAATCTTCAAACTAGCATCCCTGGCAGCGGCGTCAAAATTTGATCTGCACTCCATGGGGTCGTTCCTTTAACCAAAATTACTCGTGGAACACTAGAGACCAAAGATAGAGATTTGCATGTTTCTCACGTACTCACTACTATACTACCAGAAAGGGCAGAAAGTGGCAAGTTCGGGGTCGTCCACAAAGATACTAACAATTTAAAAGTTAACTACACAAAAATCACAATCGGGTCGTCAATCCGATTGCATGTCGGTAATAGTCAATGTTGTAAGCATGGTTTGGGGGTTATCTATCAACTACTGAACATGCAAGAACAAGCGACTAAACTATATTAAGCTAACACTTGGGAATATTTGTGTTACATGATCGGTAGAATAATTTGATCCAATATTCTATCAAATACAAGACATATACACCTATCCTAATGTTTATGTCACATAGTGTGACCGATTGTTAATACTTCCCTTTGTCTGTCACACAAATGTGCTCACGTCTTATTCTATCAGCAACACTTTCGTATTAGGAAAGTGGGTCAAGCGGTCTGGCCGTATGCACTCCTCGTCCTCGTAACTAATTACATCACAGGCGTCCAATATGAATGATTCTTCCTACCCTATAGAGGTAAATGGATTGGCATCTTATTATGACTCTAGGGTTGAAATGACAAGGGTCGAATTACTACAACCGTAGTTGCTACTAACTATCATGCCCTCACCTGTCGGGCTATCATTTCCCTTCATACTAATGTACGGTCATGGGAGCGATGCTCACGACCCACATGGTCGCAGCCCTTATTACCTAGCGATACTCCCAAGGGGACAAAGATTCTAGCACCATACATGAATCATATACTAAGATGTATGCCAACATAGAATATCAACCATGCTTTTAACAAGAATTTAAAGAACACATCAAGCATGATATTCATAAACATAAAAGGATAGGGTGATTTAGAATCTCACAAAAAATCTATAAAATCATGAGTACAAATTTAGATCTTCAAGCAAATAAACTACTTCCTAAGCGTTGAACCCAATCTTTCCATTGGATTCAATTCCCCTGGGAAAAAACTGAGAAGATTAAAGAAGAGAGAAGGGTTATTACCTTTCTTTCTCTATCCACTCTTAGAAAACTAGGAGAGTGAAAAACTAAACTAGCCAAACTTTTCTTCTTTTTCAAACACTAGTAGACATACGTCGTTTTATATAGTAGATAGGAAATAGGCTTTGAAGGGGCCAAAAAAAGGCAAGGTAAACCCTAGCTGGCCGCTGGCACGGGTCACCCACAAGCTGAAGTTCTTCGGTTTTCTGAGCGGCACGGCTGTTTATTCCTTCGTAGCCACCGGTTGGGAACATCTTATGCATATTTGAACTGCACGACTAGTGCAATTCTTCATGGGACACCGACTGGGAGCATCTGGATTGCACAACCTTTGTACTTCCTCACGAGCCACAAGTTGTGAGTTGATTTCTTGGAAAACTGATGGTGTAGCTGTGTAAGACATCATAAGACGTGGGCTGGTCTTCGAATCATGACTTTCAAGGAGCACATGCCATGAAATATAGCACGTCATGTGCTTAATACTTAGCCACATGGGCAGATTGAACTGCACTAGCTGTGTAATACCCTGTAGCCCGTGAAATTACTTAAGCACCACACCATTTTGGCTGGCACAGGTCGTGCAGTAGAAAATGGCCATGTCAGTCTTCTTTGTTATCTGAGTTTCAACTCCCTTTATCCTTGGTGCATTTCCATCTTCTACCACGATTAAGCGTGTGGCCTTTGATCTACTACCATCCTTATGAATGGCCTTCTACTCCGAAGTTCTTACGAGCGATCTACAATGAAACTCACAAAATAATATCTAGATGCTCGTAAGGACATACTCTCTCCATCCCATTAGCAATTGCACAATTGCTTTTTCACGGTGTTCAATGAGCACGTTTGACTATAAATATCTTTAGTTACCTATAATAATACAGCATAAAAATTTGATATTTAAAAAATATATGTTTAGAAGAATCTAATAATATCTCACATGATATTTTTTATTATGTATAGATTTATTTTTATTAACAGTCAAAGTTTGCAAAGTTTGACTCTCAAAAAGTAATTGTGCAATTACTAATGGGACGGAGGGAGTAGCATCCATTAGGTCTAAATAAATCTACAAAGAAAAGGATTTAGACAAGCAAAACTAACAAAGGCCATCTGAACCCCTTGTGATTTAAATCCAACTAAACCTAGCAATCAACCAAACAAAATATACTAATAAATGTACTAAATGCATTGGTTAACACATGTTTCTAGGTTCAGATTAACAAGAAGAAAGACATTTTATGGATACAATGGTTACATGCTTACTACATGAAAGGGGAAAGGAAGGAAGACTGTAAGATACACGATTCTCAGAGCAGCTCCTGGAAAACTCTTTTGAATATCTATCTCTTAGTTACTGACCTGGAAAATTGTATAGGGAAAATGGTACACTTATTACTGCAAAATTTTATAATTGGTTGAAAGGAGGTAAAGAGGTGATTGCTACTGGAGTTATAATATGGCAAAAGGAAGTTCAACCTAAACATGAGTTTTTTTTCTCTAGATGCTCTTGAATAAGAAATTGGCTACTGTAGACAGATTGAATGAGTTTGGTATTTTGGGAGTTGAAGCTAAAATGTACAATCGTTGTGAAGAAGAAAAAGAGTCTGCACAACATCTGTTTTATGAATGCAAGTATTCTGTACAGGTTCTCAATGAATTGCAGGTGAAGAATTTTGAATGTCTGAGATTGATGAAGAAAAGATGGTATCAGCTTGCTAAAATAAGAGGAAACAAATTTTTTTGCTAAGAGTTGTTGCACTTTGTCAAATGTGGATGGAAAGGAATAGTAGATATTCTCAAAATAGGAAAAGATGGCAGAAGTAATGGCTTATCAGATCATAACGGAAGTGGAATTGGTGGCAAGGAATTATAAGCATAAGTTGTATAATATGATGGAGGAAGCAATGATGATCCCGGTTTGAGTATGGAAGGAAAAAAGTTAGGGTAAAAATATTGTTTTTGGGCTGATTAGTCAATGTGATTGGGCTATAAGGAAGTGTGATGGGCCAAGAATGATGGCTTAAACTTTATATTTTGACAAAGTCTTGTGCGAGACCGTTTCACAGCGAGACCAAGGATTAATGTGTAATATTATGAAGTTTAACTAGAGATGGGGTTCCATACAATTCAAGAAAGTTTGGGAGAGGAAGGAGAGATCTGAGTACAAATACCACTTTTTGGGGGGTGCTTGGCACAAATAATTGAAAAATTAATAATTCTGGGTCATAAGAATCTCGCGGGTCAAGAATTCGGGCCAGAAAAAAATGCTGATCAATTTTTCTCCTCCTATTTCGCGCAATGCGTGCGTTGTACTACCAGGCTTAATTTTTCATTTCCAATACTTAATATTTTAACCAAATCTTGTGATGTTTTTCCAAAAATTTTTGTTTTCACTAAAATTTCATATTTTAAAGTTAAATTTTGATATTGTAAGGTAAATATATTTTTGCATGTTAAAATTTTGACATTCTATACATTATCACACTAGTTAGAAATTTTATTATCTTAGTTTTAAAAAATTTAAATTGTATTTTAATTTTGATTGATATGTCACCTTTTTAGCACGTCGTCAGCTTTGACATATATATTAATATACATTAATATTTATTTTTTTAATATTATAATTTTATATAATGCATGCACTAATTTTTTAAGTTGTGTGAATTGATTTTATACGTTTAAGTACTGATGTTTTACTTTTCCAATATCCGTGTTACATTTTGACGTGCACTTTAACATTTTAAAATTAACGTGTACTTTTAGTATTTTTATTGGCTGTTTACAAAGTTATATTTGACCTTTTTATTGAATTTAATTATTCTAATGATACACATTTAAATATTTTATTTTGATGTGTATTTTTAGTATTTGTATTTGATGTTTAATTGTTTTAGTTCGATGTATATTTTTAATTGATTTTATTTGATATTTAACGACTTCAATTTGATGTGTATTTTTAGTATTTTTATTTGATGTTTAACCACTACGATTTGATGTTTAATCATTCTATTTGTTTTTAGTATTTATTTGATGTTTAACCATCTTAATTTGATGTTTGGTTATTTTATTTTTACTTGTATTTTTAACTTTTTATTAAGTGTATACCATTTTTTTCCAATTATACACGTATAAAAAAATTATATGATGTTTTTAATGTTTTATTTCATGTTTACATATTTAAACTTGATGAGTAAAATTGAGGTTTCATTATTTCATTTGATAATTTAGTGATTTTAGTTGATTTCATATACTTTTGGCTTGATGTGACTAATAGTTAAAGCAAGTCCAACAACTTCCATATAATAGGGATTTTCAATTATTTTAGAAATTCTACATGGTTTTTTAGTTCCAACAACTTTCCAATCTCATTCCCTAAAATAGAAAGTTTGATTAGAGAGAATATTTGCTTTCCTACATTTGTAGAGAGAATAAAATTTTAAGAAAGGAAAATTTAATACAATATTCATTGAATGCATTAAATCTGACATTCTTTTTAGCCAAAAGCATAAATCTCAGCCTCTCCGCGTTATTCTCTCCACTATCAAAGCAAGAAGGCTACTATTCTATTGGAGCAAAAGACGATGACGCTGGCCCGCAACGCCCCCACTTGCACGACACCACAAGCCTTGGTGGAGGAGATAAATTCACGGTAGCCTAGTGCCAAGATCGTTAGCCGGCCATACTCGGTGCGCACAAGGGACCCCTGCCACAGCCCATACGCCCGCACATGGGGGCTCGGTGCCGGTAAACTCAGGAAATCCCCACACTGCCGCTGCCGAGTTTCGAACCACTGACCATTGGAGCAGATGAACCAACTTCCAACTGCTGGGGTACACCCGTGGGTGTAGAAGGCTACTATTCTATGGTAATTAATTATGTAAATTTTCTTATATGCACTTGGGTTTACATTCTTGTAATTGGTGATTAACCTTTTTGTAGTATTAATTTGTTGGACAACAGTCCTTTTAAAAAATAGCTATAACATAAAAAAAAATTGTGTTAATAAATGTCAGCTTCTCTATAATAGAGAATCTGTTGGAGATGAACAATTTTTTCTTCTAGAGAATGTGAGGTTCGAATCCCTATTTATGATTTTTTTAGGGAAATCGTTGGGCTTGCTCTTAGATGTTTGGGCTGATTTTTAGCCCAACATCAAACCACATATTCGGCTCAAAACGTGACATGATTTAGACTGGCCTATCTGAAATTCTCATCACTGGAATCCTGCTATTGACGTGAAATTCTCTAGAATCCCAAAATAGGAGCCGGTGATACCGAAATTGCGCATCGGATATCACGTCTGAATCCCTCACCTCCGGAATCCAAGCAATCGGTGTCGTTAACACCGGAATTGCGAGATCTTGCAATCGACGCCGGCAGCACCGGGCAGTGGCGGATCTAGAAAATTTTCCATGGGGTAACCATCAATATATAAAAATATATATACTTAATATTAATGGTAAAAAAAAATTACACGAGGTAACCAAATACTAATTTCCTCCCATTTTTTCCCCATGGGGTAACCATGGTTACCCCAGGGCTCCACATAGGTCCGCCCCTGGCACCGGGAACTCGTAATTAGCACTGTCACTGTCAGAATCGCAACCATCATTAACAATCAGTGGAACCTGAGAGAATGATAGTTGATTAATTCCAATTTCCGGTATCAACTCCATCTTCTCTGTCAACTCGAATTACTTCGAAACTCATCCTGCCACGTTGATTCTATTCTTCGAAACTAGACAGTGGGTCAGTGGTGGACGGATCGGGAAAGGATAAGAGTGAGGGAGGATGAAGAAATAATGGAGGGGAATGCGAACTCATCTCCGGCAAGGGGTGAAGGTGAATACCGGAGAAAATGAGGCGAGCGAATTCTGTCTTTCTTTTTATATTTTTTAAACCGATCCCTATAGTTTACCAGTATCTTAAGAAAAGACCCCTAATTTAAAGTATTTATTAATTGATCCCTAAATTTAATTTTCCTTTGTTTTTATATTTTCAAAATTTGTGTTTAGCCCTTGGTCTCACCATGAAACGGTCTAATAGGAGAAGAACTCATTAATTTTTTTTATTATTTAGGGTCAATTTTTTTTAAAATTTAATTCGAAAAAATAATTGTGCCATTTATATTGGGATGAAGGGAATAGCAATATTAAAGATGCAGAAACCATCTCTATTGTAATTTCAAACCCTTTAAAAAATATATTTCGAGTGTCCATTGAAGTAATTAATCTGTACATGAGTAAGAAACAAAGATTTTTATGTGTGGGAGATGACACAGTCTTGTATAAGATGGTCTTACTGTAAGATCAGTGATTAAATTGTAAATAATTCAACATGAGATTTTTAATTGAAGTTTTAAAAGTTCAGGGACTGAATGTGAAATTTCATTAATTTATATTTAAGTTCAGATATAAATATCAATCTTTCCTCTTCTTCTCCCATATTTTTCTGTCACTTTCTCTCTTTTCTCTTTTCTTCTCCAGCGTGAATCCTCCTTCTTTTCTCTCCTCTCCATTTTTCTTCCGTCTTCCTTCAATTCAATCGCTCGTTTTCTCCATTTTCTTCCTTATTTCTTGCGCAGGGAAGAACACAGGGACTTGATGAACGCAAACAGTGGTTTGCGATGAACGTAGAGAAGATGCGCTTCATTTTCCAACAAATTTTTCGATTTTAGCTTCGTTTCGGTGGCCGAACACAATACGACCTTCATTTTGTGTTTAACTTCAAAGGTAATGTCTTTGCTAAGATTTTTAGGCATATTTTTGTTGTTCTTTTTTATTTTTGTTTTCTTTCTTTAGTTCATGTGATATTCTAGGGTTTGTGTAGGTTATATTGAATAATATTTGGGGATTTCTCTATTTTTTGTGTTTTGTGAGTTGTTCTTATGAATTTGTGCTAATATTTGTGTTGCTACTACTGTTTGTTAGATGTCTAAGAATACTTGCCTCACAGCTGCTGAAATCGAGGAGGAAGGAGGATTTGTAAGTTTTCTTAATTTTCAGCAATGATGTTTTAAATATAATTATTGATGTTTCTCATTTTCACCTTGATGTTTCATGTTTTAGGCTTTAAGCCTTTAAGTGTTGTTATTTGTGTTGGTGTTATGTTTTAATTTCAGTGTTTGATGCTTGTGGAGTTTTCATGCTTATGTGTGCAATTGATGTTCAGGTTTGATTGTGTGTGATATCTTAGGGTTTTGTTACGATTTGTGGTAATTTTTGCTATTTCTTAGATGTCTAAGAATACTTGTCCACTGTTGCTGCAATCGAGAAGGAAAAAGGATCTATAAATTTTTGTTATTTTGCAGGTGTGATGTTTTAGATACTGTTGCTGATGTTTCAGGTTTTATGTTTGATGTTTGATGTTTAGGTTTTTAGTACTGTTATCTGTGTTGGTGTGATGTTTAATTTCAGTATGTGATGGTTGTTGTGTTTTAAGTGTGCAATTGATGTTCAGTTTTATTGTTTTTGAATGTGTGATATCTTAGGCTTTTGTTACGATTTGTGTTAATTTTTGTGTTGTTGCTGTTTCTTAGATGTCTAAGAATGTTTGCCCATTGTTGCTTCAATCGAGAAGGAAAGATCATCTGTAAATTTTGTTATTTTGCATATGTGATGTTTTAAATACTGTTGTTGATGTTTCAAGGTTTATGTTTGATGTTTAGGTTTTAAGTAATGTTCTCTATGTTGGTGTGATGTTTTAATTTCAGTATTTGATACTTGTAGGGTTTTAAGTGTGCTATTGATGTTCAGTTTTTTTATTGTGTGCGATATCTTAGGGTTTTGTTATGATTTATGCTAATTTTTTTAGTTGTTGCTATTTTTTAGATCTCTAAGAATACTTACCCATTGTTGTTGCAATCGAGTATGAAGTAGAAACTATAAGTTTTGTTATTTTTTCAGATGTGATGTTTTAGATAGTGTTATT
>JAUOBV010036006.1:0-14234 GCA_032360425.1 Rubia occidens
TTAGGTTTTTGGAGTGCAATTTCGGGGGATGGAGGTTAATAGATTTGCAATTTTGATTGGGAGGTTGCACGGTGGTAATTCGTCATGCATCGTCCATGTAATGTAACCAATGTGCATCATCCGTCTAATTTTTGTCTAATAAGGTTCCGAATTCGAAACATGTGACATCAATTATTCTGAAATTGTGAGTTGTGTGGTGATGGTGTTTGATATAAAAATGGCGCTTATTGCGATTTTGGGACCAATTTCACGATCGTTCTTATCCAATGCTTTCTTCTTCTTCTTCTTCTGTTTTTGGATAAAGGTGTTATTCGTTTTTCATTAGATAATAATCGGGAAAATGTTACATGAGTTACCGGACATTGCTAGCAAGTGTGCTTCCTCTACAAGGGGCATATCTACCTTATAAATGCTAAATCTAGTGAAGACCATGGCTAACATTTGGATGTACCTAACCAGGCATTTAACATCAGGTGGAACAGTTGGGTACCTCCTAATGTACTGTAGCGCCTTATCGCAGTCCATTTTAACTACCAGGTGGGATATCCTTTTGAATGAAGCCTGCTTCATTGCACTCAAGATAGCTGATAATTTTGCGTGGTTTGCTTAGAGTGCTTTTGTTGCTCTAACGTCTTGCCACTTGTTGTCTAACCCTCATATAGTGGTGCACCATGCTTCCTCTGTGTTCCCCGCCTCTGGGCAGAAAGCCGTATTTATCTTTATTTGTGTCTATCCTTGGTAGTGATTCTAATCATTTGCTCCATTCTTTAGCCATTAAAGTAGGATGTCCCATACTTTTATACTTTCCACGTACATGATCTGCTGGATGTGACTGGTGTGTGACTTGTTAGTTGGTCCTAGCCCTTGATTGGTAGACTTCCTCGTCTTAAGTCCTTGGATGATTTTTCTTGCCCGCTCTATAGACTGTTGTACCTGTTCAATTGTCCTTGCATTCCTGGCGCGCCAAATGTCCCAAATGACGAAGCACATGAATTGTGTCTTCCTTCTTCAGGTCTCTCTTCACTCAATCCACCATCTAGTCTCTCAGCGTTGTGGTTTTCCATAGCTGAAGTCTAGACCCAGTTTGCTAGTCCACCATATTCTCTTTGCAAACTCATATTTGAAGGTCATGTGTTGGACGGATTCGACCTGGGTTCCACACATTTGGTAGTAAGTAGAGATATTCATACATCTTTTTCACAGATTGGGGTTTGTGGGGCATGCTCCTTGTTTCAACCTCCAGATCAGGAATTTGATAGTTTCTGGAATATTGAGTTACCATAGCTTTTTCCACATCATCGTGTACCCCTGTCCATCTTCCATTGCTGCAGATGATACCTCGAGATCAGGAATTTGATAGTTTCTGGAATATTGAGTTACCACAACTTTTTCCACATCATCGTGTACCTTGTTCATCTTCCATTGCTGCAGATGATGAAGACACCTGGTTCATTTTAATGTGCCACGTTGTATGGTATCAATACTTGACTAAGTATATTCCCAACTCTTCCTTATCCCATACTTAATGGTCTGATACTACAAAACTATGTTGTGGGTCCAATGCTTTCTTACTCCCAACATACTTTGAAATCCCCATCCATTAGTGTGCACTCATCGTTTCCAAAACATGAGAGTTAGCATATACACATTAAGGAAACTGTCCAAAAGGTATCGACTATATTCTGAGTGGTACAAAGCAAAGAAGTGTTTGATTTAGAATTTCAATTTTTTATTTTACAATTTTCACAATTTATTATTAATCCCTCCATCCCAGATAAAATGGCACAATTGATTTTGGTTCGCTCTTTTACACAAGCTGATGTGATAGAGAATAAGTGTGAAAAAGTAGTGATATTTTGGGAAAATAGTGAGCAAAATCTAAAAATTGTTGAAGTTAAAGAGAACATTGTGAAAATTTCACAATATTTTTTTGCCATTTTAGATAGTTTTCAAATTGTATCATTTTTATTAGGACGGGTGAAAAAGAAAATTGTATCATTTTATCTGGACGAAGGAAGTATACTTTTTATTTTTAACATTAGGGCATGTGCAGTGGTGGTCTCTTAATTTTAAGAGACCACTTAAGAGACCGAACGTCTCCATAGTGGGGAACTCTAGAGTGGTCTCTTAACAAGAGACCACTCAAGAGCCTCTTGCTAAGAGGCCGGTGGAGAGTCCACGCATGGCAGGAAAATACCATGTGCACGGCTGAAGCTGTCAGACCGTGGGGGCATAAAAAATTTTGCTTGCTAAAAAGTTTTCTTGGCCAAAATGTTTTCACTGCCAAAAAAGTGTTCTCGGCCAAACATATTTTCTCGGCCAAAAATTTCATTATTTCATTATTTCTCTGCCAAAATTAATTATTTCATTATTTTTAAAAAAATGAAATTCTATTTTAAATTTCGTAACGTATTAATAAATTTCACATTCAATTTATTTTGGGTGGACAAATTTATTTAGATTAAATGTTAATGGTGAAATTAATGAGTAGGATAAAGAAAATTAAGTGGACTCTATGAATAGTGCAAAGTGGTCTCTTACTATTGTGGAGGCAAAAAAGAATGGTCTCTTAAGTGATCTCTTACGGTGAGGATGAAGAGAGAAATTGAGAAAAATAATATATTTAATAGGTAAAAGACCACTAACAGTCTCTACCACTGCACATGGCGTTAGAGCGCGTCTTGTGGACGGTGGTGGACCCGACTAATCCACAAATAAATAAAATGGAGATGCGGGGGATCGAACCCCGTGCCTCTCGCATGCAAAGCGAGCGCTCTACCATTTGAGCTACATCCCCGACCTGCCTAGCGCTAAACATAACGAGAAAATAAACAAATCCTTAATGACCGCATTCTTCCCGACATTCACCACTCAAAGCCCACAAAAACAAAGGGTTGACACGATGTCGTGGAAGATTAGTGTGTATTTTTAGGTTTGGCATCATAAAGTCAACTAAACAGGAAATCCCTTAATACTGTTTATAAACTCCACTTCATGTTTGTGCCCATTTCCTGTTAGGGTCACCACACCATTTCCCACTCAACAAACCAAACATCATAATTTTTCAGAGTTAACCACTAGGCTTATCTAGGTGGCCAAGGCAGGCAAAATTCATACCAATACACATTAAAATATTAAAAATAAACATTTATGTATAACATATATTACTTCCATTCTAGAGAAGACTTCCTATTTTTTAATCATATGATAACATTGTTATGGCTTGTAAAAATTGACCAAAAAATAGGAATTTTTCTTTGGCCGGAGGAAGTAATGCTCATAGTATATCTCAAGAGTCTGTCTCCTGCGAAACCGTCTCATGGTGAGACAAGAGATAAATTATAAATAAAGAAGATACAAAATAAGATTATATTTAAATTTTTGGGTTGAATTACAATTGTATTATATTTTGGGTATATTTTAAGAAGCGCCCATAAATCCGGGGACCAAATTGCAAAACCTTGAAAATTAAAAGAGAGAATTGCGCCGCCATTGGAACCCTAACCTCTCATCGTCCACCTTCGCTCTATACGCCGTCACCGTTCGAGCTCACCGTTGTTATCGTTGTCGGGTATGGAAGACGGTTTAGGTGTGATGGATACAAGGCGGTTGTGTGACCAAGGACGGAGGTGTGAAGCTCTGAACGTCACCTTTGACGGAGGTGGCAGGTCGTTTGATTTCAAGATCCAGAGGAAGGGGCTCTGAACGTCGCGTTCGCGGTCGAATTTGCGTTCTCCGTCGACTGGATGTGCGATTGCCTGCGTTCTCCGTCGGCTGGATGTGTGATTGCCTGCGTTCTTTCGATCTCCCCGCTTCTATGATGTCATGTCATTTTCCGGCAATTTTCCGATCAATGAATTGGGTCAATTCCGGTATAAGTCCGATTAAAAATGGCTTGTTTTCTAGGCCATAAATATTCATATTGCCCAGTTTAAATGGGCTTACAGTTCTAATTCTTATTGAAACTTCTAATTTAAATATTAAAACATCAATTCTAAATGGTAAAAAAATCAAATGAAATTAGTTAAAATATCAATTTTAAATAATAAATAAACATCAAATTAAAATAGTCAAACATAAAAAAAAGAGTTATAAATACACTTCAAAAGAAAATAATTAAACATCAAATGCAAACAATAAAAACACATATCAAAATAGCTAAACATCATATGAAATAATTTTAAAAATACATTTTAAATGAAAATAGTTAAAGATTAAATAAATTAGTTTTAAAATTATCAAAATTAAATAATTAAACATCAATTGAAAATACACATTAATCTTAAATCATCAAAATGTGGCCAAAATGTGACACTAATATCGAAAAATATAACATCAGTAATAAAATTTAAAAATTAAGTCACACTATTGAATCATCAAGACATACCTAAAATAAAAATATATTTAAAAATAAAAGAAACATTGATATTAATTTTTAAAATGACACAATGAAAAGCTAAAACATCAATAAAAATAAATGTCATTTTAAAATTGAATATTAAGATAGTAAAATATTATTAACTAGTATCAAAATGTATAAATTGTAAAAAATTTGACATGCAAACGCTAAAATTTTACAATAAAATATTATGTACATAAGTTTAAAACCTATGATTTAGTAAAAAAAAATATAGATTCATTGTAAAACATCACAAGATTTGGTTGGAACATCAAGTATTGAAATTGAAACGTCAAATCTGGTAGTAAAAACCTGCGCATTGTGCGGAAGTGAGAAGAAAAAATGATTTGCTAATTTTTTTCGACCCAATTTCTTGACCCACGAGATTTTTATGACCCGGAATCATTAACTCCCTAATTATTTATGTCCACCACCCCAAAAATTGATATTTGCACCAAGATCCCTCCTTCTCCTCCAAAACTTTGTTAAATTATATTTGAAACCCCATCTATAATTAAATTTTATTATATTGCACATTAATCTTTGGTCTCACCGTGAGACGATCTTGCAGAAGATTTTGTCATGTGTTAAAATACGATCGAATTTACCACAGAACACTCCCACCACCATACTCCTATATAGCAATGCTCTAAAAGTAAAAAGGTCACACAATTAAAATTCCCATCATTAAATTTGTTTGGTAATGCATGGTGGTTAGGGATGATCAGACTCAGATCCGACCCTAAGAAAATTTAGTTAGACCCACACCTGACCCTGATCCGTAGGTCTGAAAATTTTAGACCCGTACCCAGATCTGATGGGTTCAAACGGATCTTGGGTCCAAAACGGGTCCTAAATGAGTCTAATATTCTTTTTTTTTCTTCACTAAACAAAATATATATTATCTTAAATGCAAATAATTGAAATTTAATATGTATCAGAATTATTTTTTCAAGATAACAAAATATACAATACATATTATTTGTTGAATTTGAAATAAAAATACAAAGAGAATATGAAAGTAATTTTAAATTTTGGTAAAATTATATATAGTTAGGCTTATATGGGTCTACGGGTTGGGTCTACGGGTCGGGTCTGGGTCGGGTCTGAGTCTTAGCATTTTAGACCCAGATTTGTATCTTAAAATTTAGACCCATACCCGGACCAATTGGGTCTAAATTTTTTGGACCCATACCCGACCCAATGGGTCTAGACCCCGTGGTTTTGGATCGGGTTCTAGACCCATAATCATCCCTAGTCACTACTAGGCGCACGAGGACCGCACCTAGCACGGCCTGTATTACTCAACATGTGAAAATCCGATTCTATTAAGGGTAATAAAATATTTTTCTCAATTTCATTTTGTAAACATGTTAAGAATATTATTAGTTTTATTAAGTAGTTTAAAATTTTACTTTGCAATTAATAATAATAATAATAAAATAAACTAATATTATAATTCTATAAATATACAACTAAAAAAAGAGAGCTAATAATCATAAAGAATAATAATTATAAGATATGTAATAAAAAATATTATGGAAAAAACAAAATTAAAAAATTAAATTTTAGTAACAATAAAAAGAAAACAAAATTTAAAATAAAATGGAGAAGGCAGATGTGTGCATGTGAGTCATAAGCCTACTTCAAATGACAATACAATGACATTCACGCATTCACAGTCAAAAGGGGTCCAGATGCAGTTAGTAAGAAAGAGTCAATTCACATCTCAAGTTCCAAGACAAAATCATTCACTACCTTTCAGGTGCAAACAATAAACACAGTTTGAATCCTTCATTCTCACATTTCCAGACACAAACCAAACCCAGAATAATATTTGAAACTTTAACTTGCATCTACCTTAAATCCGAATGTTTCATCTCCAAACGCAACTCACATTCTTCTACCCAACTTAAAAAATAATTCTCAATTCCAATCTTCCATCCCAAACACAAACTCATATCCCAAATTTCCTCCAAACTTAAACTCCAAATACTCATCCCGTACACAACAATCCAATATCCAAAATCTCCATCTTAAATTAAGCCGATACTACCATTTGAAGGGAATATTCAATATTTGTTCAAGACAAAGGTAAAACAACTTAATTTATTCCTTTCAATTAATTTTTTCTCTCTCTTTTCTTTTCTTTCACAAATAAATCATCTAATGTTGGAAAAATTCATAGATCGAAGGAAATCTCAAAATTTGGAATGTGAGGAGGCCCTTCTTCAAAACTAAAAGGAAGGTGATAGCCGAGAAAGGTAAGAATTTATACATTTCAACCGCTAAAGTTACATGAAAGACCACATTAAACAAATTGTGTGATATTATAAGAAAATACATTCTTAAATTGATATAAATATATTTGGTTTATCATCCATTACAAACAACCCTTCACATGCAACATGATTTGAATGATAATAAAAATAAATAAATAAAGATAATATATATATTTATAACATGCATGATAAATTTATCCACCATCACTTAAATGTATGAATTTATAGCATGCAAGGAAATTTCAATAAAAGAAATAAATTTTGTAAAATTACACTCCAAAATTAGATTAGAATATAAATAATATTATCAATAATCCATAACATTAGCATTATTGAAGCTTTATATCATAGATCCAACCCAAAGAGAAACTTATTATTAAGTTTAAATCGAATTTATCACGTACGAGTAAAACTCAAATAAAAACACATGTGTGTGTATATATATTAATAGTATTAAATTTAAATAAATCATATACTATACTTTCAAAGAATTTGGAAATAACGGTATTCAAGCCATTAGCTATAGTATATATTAAATACTACGTACAACCAACCACACATATTGTTAACACTAATTTAAATTAGTGTTACATTTGAAATGCATTTTGCTTACATTGAAATGCATTTTTTTATTCAACGTGAGTGTGTAACATTTTAGAAATTAAAATAATAATAATAATAATCGATTAATGAGTCCGTCTCTTGAAAAACGGTCTTTTCATAAGTCATGGAAAGTCCAAGGTTTAAAGTGTAAATTAGAACAAATGAACATAATATTTTTGGGTTGCATGAATTGGGTTAGAAATTTTATAACTACTACACATTGCATAATAAATTTTTAATATTGCAACTAAGACCTTTAACCTTTTATTATTCTTATTAAACCCATCTTTCCATAAACCTATTGAAAGACGGTATTTCCCAAAACTTTGCCTTCATTAATATACAAAATCACCAAATAAATAAATTATTATTATTATGTCACATACACAACAAAGAGATATTTGGTCCAAAGTATGAACATGCATCTTTAATTATCTTATCAACACGTGTTATCAATTAAAAGATCAATTAATTAATCCATTTTTCAACTTAAATATATTGTTAAAGGATGAAGAAAATATTTACTTAACTGTTTTACCAAAAACCTTTCAAATATATAGAATAATAAATAAATAGAGAAGGAGATATTAAAATGAATTAAAAATTAAAAGTATTATCTAGATGTGTAATTGACACTAATGAGTTTACTACATTAACAGAATTGAACCCGACCAAGGAAGCTAAACCAATTCCTGTGGATTTTGACCCAGACTTATAAGATGAGTGTTTCATCACTTGCATAAATTGAATCCAACAGGATATTTGCATGTTATGCATGATTATTTTATGGTTATATGCTACTTGAGTAAATTACGTCATGCATGATTTTTTCATATAGTATTTTATCCATTTTAAATTGTGCATTATGAAAAGAGGATGATGTGTACTTTATCGCATCAAACTCAACTTGATTGATATATGTGTATGATTGACCTGTACTTTATCTTTCCATGTCTATTTGAATACTTGCTCTTTGCTAGTTTAATGAAACATGTACTTGATAAATTTGGGGTCCTCGGCGTGATTGTAGTTTGGTCAAAATCGATGGGGACGGCAAGGGCCAGACCGTACGACTAGACTGTCTGCACACGGTGTTCGGTATGCGAGCATTACCACTTTTTTTTTAAATGAGATCCCAAGCGAATATGATTTTTGGGGCGTGGCTGACGAACATATGATTTTTTTGAAATTGTTTTGAAACACATGGCCTTCGGGCAATTTTTAAAAACCTTTTCAGTCTATGCTTTGTTCGTTAGTTACAGTACCCATATAAGGGCTTGACTAGGACCTGGTGTAACCACCCATATCCTTTAATTATGTGTTAGGACATATGTGGTTATTTGATTTAAGTGATCATTAAATTCCACTTGGTAGTTAATCGTGATGAACCTCACTGAGCTAAAGAACTCACCCTAGTTTAAATACAACCAGCAGGTGTATCGATCAAGAACGTGTGAACGGTGGTAAAGAGTGGAAGCCTTTACTTCCTTTGAGTTAGGGGTCTTGGATAATTTTTTGTAATAGAATCAAACTTAAGGTTTACCTAGCTGAAACTCTTAATATTTTGTAAATTAACATTGTAATAGTAAGTTAGGATTCAAATTTAAATTCTATTAATCTCTTCCACATAACTATTTTGATCGTTCTACAATTAAGGGTCCCAACTCTAGTTGGGCTCTTGGCAACTACCTTAATCGACCGAGTACTTGCTAATAAGTAGGTTGGTCGAGACGAGGGTGTTACATATGTGGTATCAGAGCATCCTCAAATCAAGTAAAGGCAAATCAAAACTTAACTTAATAAAAGACTCCACATTTACTTAACACTTTAAACAAACTTTTAGATTTGAGCCATGGTTAAACATAGTCTATCAAACTAACATTTCATTTTTTGATAGATGGATTATAGCGAGAGATCACTGAGTAACGATTTTGGCGAATCCATAAAAGTAATGCGGCATATGAGAACACAACCAGAGGAATTCACTCCTTGGAGAGGACCTTTGGAAATCCAAGATGGTGGGAGACTTACTCCTACCCTAATTGGGTTGTGGAGTCATTGGTCTGGGAACGTAAGAATCTACTGTCCCGAATGTTTGAGCTAGAGAGTCACGAGCAAATGATGAAAGATGCCAATGGGAACAACGAATTTGTGCTAATGAAGAAGTTACCAGAGCGGATGCCGTTACCCTGGAGTGAGATAAACTCATCAAAGTGAAGGAATATGAGTTTTTGATTCGGAATGAGTAGCGTCAAGAAGTTATAGATCATCTGACCCTCACTCAAGCTTCCATGAAACTACTCCGTAAGCGCATAGAAAAACCTGAAACCGCCCAACCAAAAAAAGTGGGGAGCATGCATTTTTAGCTTTGGATGATATTGAAACACGAGTTGGTATAAGTCGAGAGGAACTTATAACTCAAGCAACCCAGGATGCCAAAAAGAATGAAGGTTGTAACTCTTGTGATGAATCAAGGGTGGATTGAGAATAGAATCCAAATGCCCCTCGCACCACTCTTGCCTTTTGTGAAGTGGAAATTCGAATCTCACTTTTGTATAGTATGAGAATATCGCATGTCGTATTAAGACTCCACTTAGCCCTATTCTTGCCTTTTGTGAAGTGGAATTGCGAATCTCAATGTTGTATAATATGATAATATCATATGTTGTATTAAGAATCCTCCTTTATCAGGTTTAGATATGTGTTTGGAATATCAATGTATAATATGATATCTAACTAAATTGTATCTTGATTTAACCCATATTTGGTATAAGTATGTTATCATTTTTGTATGATACTTACTTCCACTGCTCTCTTCCATTTTAATTGTTTGATCTTTTAATTGAGCATAATATTAAGACTTGGGGAATAATTTGATTCCTTATCCTTATTATAGAATACAAAAATGGAAGAAGAGCCGAGCTGAGGTTCAGGTTCTTCACCAGAGCTACGACCTCCACCTACTGAGATGGAGTGGTTCGCTAGTCATGGTACTGAAATGCTAGGAATATTGGTTGAAAAAGATGGCCGATCTAGATCACCTGCAAGAGATCAAAATCGAAGGCCGGAAATGGAAGATGTGGCCTTAGAACGGTTTCAAAATTTTTGCCCTCCAAGATTTGACAGTGGGCTAGATGGTGATGTTGCTGAAAACTGGATTGAAATGATGACCCAAACTTTTCAAGCTTTAGGCTACACAGATGAGAGAAAGGTGAACTTTTCCATATTCCAATCAGAGGGAACAACTCGATATTGGTGGAATGTTGTACGAGGGAAGTGGGGAATGGACGAACGTGGGAGAACTTTGAGAAGGAATTTAAAATGAAGTACATCCCACCCCTTGCAAGGGAAAGAAAAGAGGCAGAATTCATAAATTTGAAGCAAGGCATGATGACAGTGGCTGAATATGAAGCAAGATTCTAAAAACTTTCTAAGTTTGCCAAAAAAAAATGGTGTCCACAAATGAGGAGAGGAAAAGAAGGTTTACCCAAGGTCTACTATTGGAACTGAAGGATGTGTTAGCCCCAACACATAAAAATAGATATGTTTCTGCTGTAGAATCGGCTTATAGAGTTGAAGAAACAAAGAATGCCCTTCGATAAATTCATCAGGCGAGGCAGGAAAATGTGAGACCTCAAACAACATATAATACAAGCACATAAGGTCCAACTAGTAGTGGAAGTGCGGCTTCTAGAAGGAGTTTAACCCATGCATTAACCCCACAGTGTGCTTCGTGTTCTGGTGGCAGTCAAAGAGGGCCACCGAGAACCCATTGTACTTACTATGGAAAGGGAGGTCATAAAGAGAAGGATTGCTGGAAGAAAGCGAATAAGTATTTGAGATGTGGGAGCATTGAACACAAGGTCCAAGAATGTCTAATGATTAACCAAGGATCTTCGTCTATGCAGATAAGCTCACGAATGTTAATGACTAAACCTGTTAAAAAAGGTGTAACAAGTGGGAGTGGTAAGCCGAATGTACAAGCTCGAGTTTATGCTTTGGAGGACAGCGAGGCCCCAACTTCAACAGAGGTCGTTGAAGGTACTCTTCCAATCTTGGGTAAACTAGCTAAAGTTTTGATTGATCCTGGTGCATCACATTCTTTTTCTTGTTATTCTTTTCTGGAAAGCATGAGAAATAGAATATAAGCCTGCATTACAAGTTAGAGGTTAGTACTCCAACCAATGATACTAAAATCATAACTAATCGTGTTTAAAAATATTTTTTGGTGAAGGTGAGGAATCGAGAGTTTCCAATAGATTTTATTGCCCTACCCTTAAAAGGGTATGAATTTATCTTAGGTATGAATTTATCTTAGGCATTGATTGGCTAGCCAAAAATCATGCCCAACTGAATTGTCGTACAAAGGATGTGAAACTATATCGCCTGAGGAAGTCAGAAGTTAAAATAAATGTGAGTTGAATAAGGTCATCTTTATTGATGATTGCCAGTGTCAAGGCTCGAAAAATGATTTATAAGGGGACAATAGGAGTATTGGCTAATATTATAAATAATCTAGCAGATCAAGTGAAGGTAGATGATATACCCGTGGTCCAGGATTTCTCTGATGTCTTCCCAGAGGAACTTGTGAGTCTGCCCCCAGATGAGAAATCTAGTTTACCTTTGATTTGGTACCGGGAGCTATCCCGGTCTCTCGAACCCCTTATCGTATGGCACCATTGGAGCTCCAAGAACTGAAAGTGCAGCTAGAAGATTTACTATCTCGGGGATTCATCTAGCCAAGCATATCTCTATATAGAGCACCACTGTTGTTCGTTAAGAAGAAAGATGGCTCTTTACGGATGTGCATAGATTATCGTTGCCTAAATGACCTAATTGTTAAGAATAAGTACCCACTCCCAATTATTGAACAATTATTTGATCAACTCCATGTAGCAGTTGTGTTTTCCAAATTGGATCTACGACAAAGGTACTATCAATTATAGGTGAAAAAATATGGTATGCCAAAGACGGCTTTCAATACTCGATATGGTCATTACGAGTTCTTATTGATGTCATTTGGTGTTTCCAATGCACCAGTAACATTCATGGACCTCATGCATCAGGTATTTCGGCCATATTTAGATCAGTTTATCGTCATTTTTATTGTTGACATCCTGGTTTACTCAAAATCTCACCTAGAACATGAGGAGCACTTGAAAAAGGCGTTACAGTTGTTGAAAGAGTAATTGTCCAAAATGGAACCCAATTTTAATCAAAATTCACAGTTTGGTACCCAAATTTTAAAAATACGTCATTATGGTACCCGGATTTACATTTAGGTTCCAGAATGGTACCCAAACCAGTCATAGCCGGTTTTGATTTGGTCAACCCCTAGTCAACGGTCAAATTTGGGTACCAAACTGTGAATTTTGATTAAAACTGTGAATTGGAAAGGATTACGGATATTTTCTTGTGCCGATCGATGATAAATATTCCGCTAAGAATTTGAAAAATAAAAGGGGAGTGTATAGGGAAGCACCACGTTCGAGCGGATTTTAATTTGGAGTTACGAGTAAAGTTTTTTACTTTTTGCACTTAGGTCCCTTCAAGAAATTTGGAATTGTCAAATCACGAAATTGGCGACGGAAAAATTCAACTGAAAGATACCATTGACTACTGGTGAATGGAAGGGCATCGAAAGATACCATTGACTACTGGTACACAATTTGGAAAATTACATTGTGGCCCAAAATTGTGTTTCCCCATTATCCATCGCTCCAAAATACATTATTTTTGTTATTACTACCTGAATATAAAATATTAAATAATATTTTTTAGGTAAATGTGGGAAAGCGCTAGCAGATGTTCCAGAGTAACTTAGAGTTGATTACATAGAAGTACGGAAGAGAAACTAGAAAGGATTACAGATATGTTCTTGTACCCGATTGATGATAAATATTCCGTTACGGATTTGAAAAATAAAATGGAGATGTATATGGAAACACCACGTTTGAGCGGATTTCATTTTGGAGTTACAAGTAAAGTTTTTTACTTTTTGCACTTAGCTCCCTCTAAGAAATTTGGAATTGTTGAATTACGAAATTGGCGACGCCAAAATTCAATTGAATAATATAAGATTGTGACTTTTCGATTCGGGCATGTATGGTGAATGGAAGGGCCGTTAATTAGTTAAAGTAAAAAAAATTATATGTATTTGTATATACTAAATCAATTCAGGGTTGGACGTTAGTTAATGTCAAACATTTTTATTCTTATTCATATATATTAGGTTAGAAAAGGTTGATAATTGATTAATTTAAAATCAAATTAGCTATTAGTTAAAATCAACAAAAGAAGTAAACGATTTTGAAACTTAAGCAAATATATAATTTAGTTTAGAGCGGTTGCGCGCAGCTGCCCAATCTCATGAAATTTTTGACAAAAAATTTAAAATCTTTGGTAAATGTTTTTGAAACTTTTTGCGGGAAGATTTAATTTACATTTTTTTAGAACCGATTTTTTTTTATTATCACCAGTTTTTTTGAAAATGGTGCTAAATTTTGGCAAATTATTTTAAAAATTGGCGGGAAGATTGGGTTTTAAAATTTTAGGCACCTGTTTTTTGAAAATTGGTGCTAAAGTTTTTCGGTTTTTTTGAAATATTTGGTGGGAAAATTGAATTTTAAAATTTAGTATCAATTTTTTAAAAATAGCATCGGTTTTTTTACATTAACCGGTGCTAAAATTTTGCAATTTTTTGAACTTTTTAGCGGGAAGATTGAATTTTAAAAATTTAGCACCGATTTTCAAAAAAGTTGTGCTAATTTAAAAAAAACTGTGCTAGAGGGGTGTTTATGTGGTAGTGATATCCAATGAAAAGATGATTTTTTCCAAGAACTTGCCTTAAATTATTTAAAGACTGCTAATATTATACTCCCTCTGTTTTGTTATATATGGCACCATAGCTTTAGGTGCTTGGATTTAGGTGAGGAAAATGAGTGGATGAA
>JAUOBV010036220.1:0-14229 GCA_032360425.1 Rubia occidens
TCATAGCCTATGGATAAAAAAACCAATATAACACACATATATGACATATAAACTAAATGGAGAATTAAGACTGGTTCATCCTCATAAGAAAAATGCCGCATTCATACATTCAGAAAATTGAGACTATTAATCAGCAAACTATCTACTTTGTAAAGGTGAAATTATTCAGAATACCAATTAGATAAAAATTTGGTATAGCTAATGAAAAGAACCTGGACATGAACAACTTTATTCTGAACCGGATCACTGACCCCCTTCTCATATTTCTCAGCCATTTGAGCAGCCAAGATGAAATCCACTAAATCTTATATTGGAGCATCCACACCTATTGATTACAAGATGAACTGGTAAGAAAATAAGTCGATACGAGAGAATCATCCCTGATTCAAATAGTATATAAAGATGGATCCAGATTTGCAGTTGGAACAAATGCACAAATGGCTTCAATCATATACGTGGATCAGGCTTTCTTCTGGTAGAAATTGAGCTATGAGCAGAAAGTTTTTCCTCACAACTAAAAATATGATAGTACCACTAACAAGTAACAACAAATAAATGAGAAAGTGCAGCACATAGAGAGCACTTGTGTCAGTTTACCAACCAGCTCAATACACATAAAGTATTGGCCACTTCAAGCTAGCAAATTATCACATAAGAAAGAGATTATGAAATATCTACAAGATAGAGACATAGAACACAAGCACCCAATAATGTTTAAATACAATCAGAATAATACTTTTCAACATAAATGTTCATCTACCATACATGGTGGAAGTTTATATCAAATAACCATAGCCTAATAGAGTATCAAATTGAAGCAATGAATACTATCAGCATGAAAAGTGATTAAATACCATAGTATAGAGTTCCAGAAAGGAAGAAAACACATAACACATGCACACCCATAAAACTCAAAACAATACTTTACAGCATAAATGTTCATCAACCATAGATAGTGGAAGTTGCTTTCAAATACCAACATAAGATAGAGTATCAAATTGAAGTAATGTCCTAAAAAAAGCATTGTCTTCATGATGCCAAACGACTTCTTTATTGTTGATGATGTAAATAAGAAGCTAAGAGTCTGAATGCAATAAGTTTGTACTTCTGACATTTGTGCTCTCCCAGAACTGCTACTTGTTTTAACTATACCCAGGTAACAAGGATACAATACTCAATCTCATCATCTCAAAAGTCACCAATAATGCTCACCTGATGACATAACAATTTGAAACGTCAAACTGAAAATTGTGACTCATAAATACTAATTGATGACACAACAGAGAGAGGAACCAAGGGGAAAATGCAAACATAACCAAAACACGTATGATTGTGTCCCACAACCGAAACATAAATTTTGTCAAAGGCAAGGAACGGGTAGAACTTCATTACAACAATAGACAAAGAAACTAAACTGAAATCATTTAAAAGAAGGGAGGAGGAAATGCAGCAAAAATCATCATATACAAACCAAAATATTTACAGGGACAATAGTTCAAAATAAAGTAATGGCTGGTTATATAACAAAAGCTAACTCAGCCACACTTTGGCTTGAGTAAATCTGTCCCTAAACCCATTATGAGCACACGTGAAGCAAGAGAACACAAAATATTTAAGAATAGTAAACAATGTCTGCACAAGGATAAACAGGTTAAGCAGAAAATTTATAAAAATGACAAGCCGTGTTGAAAATAGTGAAATAATGAAATGCGTTTTGTGATGAGTTTCCATTCTAATCAATTAAGTACCTGGAATAACTGGTGGAATCAAAGGAGAGGAGTAATTTAGAAAGCGACGCAAAGAACAGATGGTGATTGGTCATCGTTGTAGTTGATTGCTTTCAGGACAACCAGAGAACCTGGACAGCGATGTAAGATGATAAAGATTCTACCTCCCTTTCCTTTGGCTTCTCTTCCTCCATCACCACAATCCACATCGACGATTCAAACCCAGTATCTTCATAGAATATCTTCTCTGATTCTCTGCACTTTTTTTGAGGACAATGGTTTCTCTTAAATGGGGGGATTTGAGCGCTTTTATCTCAACCCTCGATCTTAATTTTCAACTTGATTGTCCACTTTTAACGGAGAAGAGTGATGAAATTATTATTCGTAAAGATGGATGTGATTTGTTGAAATTTTAATTTTTATGAGTTTTCGCGCTGCTTTGGTTTTGTTCACGCGCTATTTCTTCTTCTTCGCCGCGTAAATTCCCCCCGTTTCTGAATTCAAAATTTCCATTTCTTCTCTCCTTTAATTTAAAATATAAGCCTTTTATTTTAGTCCCTTTTAACTTACTTTCGATTTCAATTTTAAAAATACTTTTGGTATTTTTATTTTCGTTTAAAGAAATTTGTACACCTAACTATTCAACTAATTATGACATATCTCGTTATTATAACTTGGCAAAGTTTTGGGAAAGAACATCTTTCCATAGGTTTATCTGTTGCCAAAAATTGCCTTGCTTTATTTGTTGGCGCACTTCTTATTTGTTTGGGTTGCCCAGAACATCCGAATCCAACCCGTGTGGTTTGTGTTGGTGTTGATAGTTCCGGTGAGACACTTCATTCCATTTGCTTATTCTGGTCAGTGGAGATTGAACTCCGGTAAAGTTCGGATACTGGTGGTGGGCCATCAGGAAGCTCTAATCGGAGATTGACGTCTCCTTGTTTGATCTGTGAATCGCAGGTTCCGAAAGTATTGGGATACCAAAAAGTGTTAGGATATCAAAAGGTATTGGGATACCAAAAAGTGTTACTATACGTATATTTCACAACAGTTTTACGTGTCAACAAAGATCACTTTTCTAGTATTGTAACTAAGTTAATTTTAACTAAGTTATGGCCAATTTTTACTTGACTTAGTAATTATAGATGCGGACATAAATGTTTAATTTTAACCAATCAACATTCAACCCTTAATTTTTTGTCCAACTCTTAATTAACTTGGTATATATAAATACGAATAAAAAGGTTTGAATTTAAGTAATCAAAAGTCAAACGCTACTTGACCTATTATATATGAATATAAATAAAATGATTTGACTTTACTAATAAATGTTGAACCCTTAATTGACATAATATATACGGATAATAAAAAGAGATTTTAACTAATCAACAGCCAACTCTTAGTTGGCTTAGTATATATAAATACGAATAAAGAGGTTTGACTTTATCTAAAAAATGTTCAACCCTTAATTAACTCAGTGTATATATATGAATAAAATGTTTGATTTTAACTAATTAACGGTCAACCATTACTTGACTTTTTATGTATAAAAACTAATATTGAGTTGATTTTAACTAATCAACGGCTAGCCCTTACTTAACTTTATATATAAAAAAACTAATAACTAAGTTGACTTTAACTATTCAACGGTTAACCTACATGACTTTCTATATTAAACATTAATAACAAAGTTACTTTAACTAATCAACGGTAAACCATTATTTGACTTTCAATATATAAACACTAATAACAAAGTTACTTTAAAAAATCAATGGCACAAAACTTACTTGACTTTTGATATATAAACACTAATGACAAAGTTGACTTTAACTAAACAACAGTCAACTCTTAATTGTCTTAGTATATATGAACTCTAATAACAAAGTTGACTTTAACTAATCAACAATCAACCCTTAATTATCTTAGTAAATATGAACACTAATAACTAACTTGACTTCAACTAATCATCAATCAACGTTTACTTGACTTCAACTAATCAACGGTAAACGTTTACTTGACTCTATACACATAAACACTAATAACTAACCTGACTTTAATAAATCAACGGTCAACCCTTACGTGACTTTATATATATAAAAACTAATAACTTGGTGGAATATAACTAGATAGCAATCATCCCTTACTTGACTAATCACCGGTTAACACTTACTTGACTTAGTATATATAACTATGATTAAAAAAGTTGACTTTAACTATTCAACGGTTACCTTTCCTTGACTTTCTATATATAAACACTAGTAACGAAGTTCACTATAACTAATCGACGGTCAACCCTCACCTGAATTTCTATGTAGAAAAAATAATAACTAAGTTGACTTTAACTGATCAACCCTTAGTTGAATTTATGTATTGAAACACTAATAGCTAAGCTGACTCTGACTAATCAAAGGTCATCCCATACTTTACTTTCTATATATAAATAATAATAAAAACTCAATAAAATTATTAGTAAGTATAAAAATGTGCACTTACATTTTAATAATATGTACTCCCTCTGTTTTTTACATTGGCACCCTTTTTTGAAATTTTCTCAAGGCATGTTTGACCACCGATAACTTTAGTTTTGTCTAATATAAAATGATAAAACTTTACTTTTCGGAAACTACGCGTTACGGAGAATCCAAAGACATCTCGCATGATGTCTAATATTATATATAACAAAAGTTATCAATGGTCAAACATGCTATAAAAAATAATGATCAAACGGTGCCAATAAAAAGAAAACAGAGGGAGTATATATTAATATAAACTCAATACACCTATTAGAGCCCACCAGTAACTAAATAAACTCAGTTATACAAAATAATAAAATAATAATATTTTGTATACCTATTATATTTTTAATAAACTAAATCCTTTTATATTTTTAAATAATCATCACGACTAGAAAAATTACTTTGAAATTTTCCCCTAACTCGATAATTTTTAACTTTGATTATTATAATAACCAAAATTAAAAGTTCCTTAATTTCAATTATTTTTTAACCATGTTAACAATAACTTTTAACTTTCATTTTAAAATAAAATTAAAATAAGAAAATTTAAAAGTTAATTTAAACATCGTCTTTGAAAAACAAAAGTAAAAGGTAAAAAACAGCCAACATTAGCCCAGTTAAAATTCAGCCCATTCCACTAAACCTAGTTACTTTTATATCTGAAAATTAGATTAGCCTCCTCATCTTCTTCCTTACCAACTCAGCGCTTCGCACTGCCGCCATTCCAACGCAGAGATTTGCCGCGCCACCTACGCCAGGGCCTCCTCACATTCTTCATGCCTTACCACGCCTTGGCGCAACCACGACTCCTCCCCAACTTACCGCCACCGATGCGCCTCACCCCTCCTTCGTGACTCACGCGCCTCTGTGGCTTGTCATCATCCTTATGCGACTCACAACCATCACGACGCTTCAGCCAATACCGAACACTAATATATTCATCCAGGTTTATGATTTTCATTTATGTCAATTTCTAATTCATATTTGTATTCTGTGTTTCTGGGTTGATAATCAATGTTATAGTTTAGATCGAATGATAATCGATGTTGTGAGTTCTTGGTTTTCGTTTGATGTTATGATTTCTGGGTTTCTTATCGATGTTGATAATTACTGTTGTTAAGATCTAATTTTTTAAAGAAATTTCTGGGTTGTTATAATCCTTGGATAGTGCAGAAAAGCAGGAACTGAGAGTAAATAGGCTAGAAAGTCTCTTTTGATGTAGTTTCTTTCGCATTCCTTTTTTTTAGAGTTGGTATTCATAGTGTTCATAGTGTTGATGATGAGCTATGAACGTCCTATTGAGGTATTATAGGAAATATTTTCTCACTTTGTTCATAGTTCATAACAACGGATCGAAGCTGTTTTGCAACAAAAAATTTTTTTACCTTGATAAAGAAACTTAATCCCTATTTGTGAATTATCCCTCAATGATTAGCTTTCGGTTCTTTGAGACATATTGTGTCCTCTAGTTAAATAGAGCATATCTTTCTAAATAGCTTCGTTTCAATTTTATGATTATCATATGCTGGAAATTATTCCTTTTCAACGGGATGCCCAAAAGTTTGATTATGTTGTTCTGCAATTACTCGTGAGTGAAAAATCTAGCCATCCGTACTTAATTTTCAGTGGAATTGCATTAACTTTGTCTTGCACTTATGTGTTTGACATTTTGTCTCAACCATTTTTCCTACGTACCTATTCCAGTTTGTTTTGTTCATGTTGTTTGGTTTATTTTTCCACTCTTCTGTTGAAACATGAGCCCCTCAGGTTTTCCAATAACTTCTCCCGTTACATTTGCATTTCTTGTGCTTCTTTTGCATTTGGGTTTCGTTTATGTACTATGTAGCCCGATATGACCAAATTATTGGAATTGGTCATGATTGTTTCAACCC
This sequence comes from Rubia occidens, assembly GCA_032360425.1. Lineage (NCBI taxonomy): Eukaryota > Viridiplantae > Streptophyta > Magnoliopsida > Gentianales > Rubiaceae > Rubia > Rubia occidens. The sequence continues at coordinate 6,136 of JAUOBV010036220.1, forward strand.
AATCCTAAAGCATTCGGCTAAACCCAAACTCATTAAATTGGTAGACCAAGGAATCCATAACATTATCTTTCTTATAGGAATTTGCTGTGATAATATTTTGCTTTGAATAAGAAATTGGTGCCATTTTGTTTTGGCCTAAAATCATCAACACAGTTTGAATATGGGAATTAGCCTTCTGATGGGGGTGAAAGAACTCTCATCGGCCGGCTCTTTATATACTTACATAGTTTAAAAAATGATAAACCATATTTTAGTGCAGCAGTATATACGTTTTAGAGAAAAACTCATTTCTTTCTTCTGCGTCTTTTGTATTTGGGTTTCGTTTAAGTACTATGTAGCCTGATAAGACCAAACTAATGGAATTGGTTGTGACTGTTTCAAACAATCATAAAGTACATTGAATTGGTAGTCCGAGGAATCCATAACATCATCTCTCTTATCAGATTTTGTTGTGATCATATTTTGCTTTCAATAAGAAAGTGGTGCTACTTTGTTTTCACCTAAAATCAACACAGTTTCAATATGGGAATCAGCCTTCTGGTGAGGGTGACAGAACTCTCATCGGCCAGCTCTTTATATACTTAGTTAAAAAAGAATAAACCATGTTTTAATGCAGCAGTATATACGTTTATGAGAAAAACTCATTTCTGGATTTGTTAAGTTATATTTCCAAAATAATTCTAGTCAGGATGGATTTGTTAAATCCTTATAAGATTTACTTAAACTTGAGTCTTAATAGTTTGTATTTTCCGTATAATGGTATACCTACCCTGATGATTTCTAATAAACCTGTGCAATTTTACAAATGGATAAACTGGATGATCGTAAAGTTGGACAAAGCATATAAGCTGCTTGAAGAAAGGCTGTTGTGAAATCAGATAAGAGTGGAGGATAATAACGAGATTCTACTCGACTTTTGTCCCTAATCCTCAAACCAAGGCAGACAAACTAGGTATTCTGATTAATAACTGCATATGCTCAATTCTATTTGTTTTCCTAAATTCCCGTTCTTCCTCATTATTACAAGTTTTTGTCTCAATTGTTTGATTCTGTTGTTCTGCAATTATTCGTGACTGGAAAAAACTAGCCAACCGTACTTATTTTTTCAGTGGAATTGCATTAACTTTATCTTGCACTCTTAAGTGTGAGACATTTTGTCTCAACCATTTTTCCCTACGTACCTATTCCAGTTTCTTTTGTTCATATACTGGAAATTATCCCTTTTCAAGGGGATGGCTTCGTAATACATATATTTTTTATCTTATCTCTGGCTGTATATCATGACTGTAACATTATCATAATGTATTGTGCTCGTGGATACATATCCCTTGAAGTTTTTTTGATAAATTGGTAGCGTTTTGGATTATGGGATGATACTAACAATTTGTCTGCTTTAAAGTACCTACTTTGGATTTTCTTAGAGTATCTGTACCAACAAAACTTTTGATTCTCTGATATCGTCAGGTTGGTTGACAGTATCTGGTGGTAGATATATAAAGAAGAATTGTTTCGAAGTGTGATAGATATGCAAATCAAAGAGCTCAACTTTCCGTTCAATGAGGTAAATTCAGAATTGCTTCTTTGTATGGCTTGTTTGAATCCAAACAATTCATTTTCAGCATATGATAAGCAAAAGGTGATTTGCCTTGCTGAATTCTATCCTAAGGAATTCTCTGAAGTGGAGATTGTTGAATTAATTAGGGAAGTTGATATGTTTATTGCTGATGTGAGATCTGACAGCAGATATTTCGAATTGAGCAGCATTAGTGATCTAGCTAAAATGATGGTGGAAACAAAAAAAGACGGTTTATTTCCTTTGGTGTGTATTATGCTTAAAATCGTGTTTGATTCTTCCTGTTGCTACCCCTACATTTGAAAGGGCATTTTCAGCTTCGAAGGTGGCGAAAGATAAATTACGGCATCAAGTGGGAGACTCTTGGATGAATTTGATTACATGGAGGTAGTGCACGGTGCAATGGAGTTGTAACTTCTTGTTTGTGTAGCTTTTATAGTTATTGTCTGATGTAATCAAATACTGTTATTTTAGCAAAAACAATGGTGTGCCATTTATGTTAAGAATAGCTTTCTTTATTTATGTTTCATTTAATTATTATTATTAAATAAAATATTGATTCTTAATATGGTCATCATCTAAATGTTATGACCAAATTTCATACCTGGCTGTCGTACCTAAATTTCATACTGGTGACGAATGTTTTTTTAAAAAATCAGTAAAAAAATTCGTCACTAATTACTTTAATGAGATTGGATGAAAATTAACTTTAGTGACCACTAAGTGACTAATACTTTTGGTCATCAAATTATTAGTGACTAAACATGATTTGTCATCAATTCTTTAGTGACTAGAAGTTTTTGGTCATCATTTTTGTAGTGACTACAAATTATTGGTCATCAAATGTTTCAGTGACTAAATCATTTTTGTCACGGAAGCTTCTTTAGATGATTTTTTTTTGTCACCACAGCAACAAATTTGTGACCATTTTTGGTTTATTGGTGACTATTTTGTTGACGGATACATTCCGTCACTAAATATTTATGACCAAAAATACTTGGTCACTAAACCAGTTGCCGTGACCAACTGAAAAAAGTCGTCACCAGAACTTTTTGTGACGGAGATAATGTGACCAATCGGTGACAACCCAATTTTGGTCACCAAAAGTCATTAGTGACGAAATTCTCTCATTTAGTGACCATAATCAGTCTGTCACTAAAGGCATTTTTTCTTGTAGTGGTCTCTCCCATCCCTTATTTGATTTTGCTTTCGGTCCAAGCCGTGCATTGGCAGTAATCCCACACTTAGTTTTAGGGGTGATAGAAAATATACTGGAGGTTGATTGATACTGCATATTCTTACCATGATAAATTAGGACTTATCTAATCTATTATATCTCTATATATAGATATGAATGAAAGACACCAATAACGGTGAAGTCCAAAACTACAAGTTGGGAAGAGATGAGAGCTCACATGTAGAGGGTTTATATAGCAACACTGGTGGGGGTTGAGATGCTATGGCATGAAGGATTGACCACCCTGAAGTATTTATAGTTCCTGCTAATTCTGGATAGCGTCGAAGGTCCTTCAGAGCAATTGCTGCACCAATCACAATGTGACAAATGAGTTGGTTAAGAAAGAAAGCTTATAAAGACATGACTTTAATTTTGGCACTCCCTCCGTCCCACCCGAATCTGCACACTTTCCTTTTTCATATGCCCCAGACTGACACGTTCCATTTTAAGAAAGCTCAACATTATAAAAGACACGATTACCCTTATAAACATAAAGTTTTACTTATAGGCCCCCCTCATCCCCCACCACCCTCTTAAACCCTAGATGCTTCCCGGAATTCAACCCATCATTCTCTTCCCTTCTCCTCTTTATCTCTGCCACCACAGCTTTCACCTGTGCCACCACTAATTGCCTCCGCCACCATAGCTTTCAGCTCCACCACCACTCATTCCCTCTCCTTCCCTCTCATCTCCTCCTTCTTCTTCCAGATCCACCATATGTCGTCAGAACAAGTATAGTGTTGCAAGTTGCGAATGTCGCCGGAGCGGCGCCGGTAGATGATCTCGTCGAATGAGTGCGAATCCATGGAGGTGGTGTCAGCATTAATTGGACGTACTTGGCAGAGAAGTTGTGGGTGGAGGTGGGACTGTGGAGAAGGTGACGGCAGGGCTGTGGGAAGATGGTGGAGGCGGATTTGAAGGTAGGCGGAAGTGGAGGCGGGGCATTAGGCAAGGCGGAGTTAGGCTGGGTTTGAAAGTGGGAGAAGAAAGGGTTTGGCAAGTTGAAGAAGACATGAGAAATTTAGTCATTTCACATCATTGAAATTTAAAAAGTTCAGTTTTCTCTTTTCTGCAAATTTCCATGAGACAGAGGGGGTACTACATAAAGTTTATTATGGATCGGGCCAATTAATGGACTGGTTGAACCATTTCTCTAAAAAAGTATAATTAATTGAAAATACGTGTAGATTTCCTTAGAGACCTATACTTTATTTTCCACATCCATCCCTGTGAGAAGGTTAATAGTTGGCAAAGAGTATGAACAAATGCAAACAGGAGTTGTGCCCTTTGATTTTAGATATTCTATACAATTTATCATTGTCAGAATTTCTTCTTGGAATAGAGATATTGCTCAATCGGATACGACAAATTCGTGTAGTCTAATTTCTAGTGTTTAGGTACCCTAACTCTTACGAATACCAATATGTCCTTTTGGAAGACATAATTAATAACATATATGAGGAAATGTGGGGGAAGTGTATTGGCTATATTGTAGAAGTTTCCCTACTGACTTTGTATACAGGAATTTCTAATCTTTCAGCCACATCCGCTCCTTTAAAGGTTTTGTAGAGATTGTGTAGTTGATTTGCCTCTTTCCAAATGAGAATCAAGTCTTATATTAAATTTGGAACATGTCTTCCCCTAATTTTCAAGTTTTAGAATATCCAAATTGCGCAAATCATGCAAATGGATAAGCTTATATCCTCCAATGTTGGGCCCTATAAAATTCAACAGCGAAGCCATTTTTTGAAGGACCTGGTGAAGTCAAAACCTAAGGTACTATATTTTCAAGCCTTTTCTTTTACTGATTTCACATACTTAAAATAGGTAGTTGATTGACTCCATAATTGAATAGAAGATGGAATGTATTGGGCTTTGCGTACAATGCTTTCTTTGTAATTCCGCTGATGTGGGGGTATCTTTGATAATATTCGCCATGTAAGAAACTGGACCGTGACTGAATTTGCTTATCTAGATGTTTATGGGTCCGAAATTTAATTTGAACATTGGCCCAATCGATACTTTAACTTGATTGTGTATTCACCTGTTTGTGAGCTTGGCCACGTAATTTTGTCTTTCTCTTGTAGTTTTCTGTATTTTGAGATTCTCCCCTTTGAATAAAATGCTAGCAGAATGTGGTGGGAAAATGGTGCACATTTGTGGTCTCCCACACTGCCTATTATCGTTAATTAGTAGCTTCACTGTTAGGGAAGATTGATTTGCCCATGATAGTGTGTTTGTCAGTGGGTTGAAAGTCCCTGGCACCAATTCATCTCAGGTGCTTATTTGAATCCCTATTTTGATATGTCATCATAGCGTGTGTTTAATTATATCTCCCCTCCCCCAATGTATTGATTTCTAGCCCCATGATGCATTTTTTTTTTTGGCTTGTACTCTAATAGGTAGAGATTTTGTATTTGGCAATCATTGCGGTACTAAACATTGAAAGGGTATTTTTAGGATCTTCCATGCATGTTTGCCTACTGGGGCTCGATTCATTTGCTTTTGTGAAATTGAGTCTCATCTTTCCTCATCTTTAGATTTGTGCAAAACCTCCCAAAATTTTCATTATATTGTTCACCTGGAAGCTTGTAGACTAACATTGCATAATTTTTCACTAATTGTTAAGCTTATTTAGTAAGTATAATTCTTCCACTTATGGATATACCATTTTTTCTCCATTTGTCTATCTTTCTTTTGAGACTGGATATTGATATCTCGAACATAGCCCCCTTTTTTTAGGAGTAAGGATGTTGATTCCCATATTTTTATATGGGAGGCCTATCATGTGAATGTTCAGTGTGTAAAAAGCCCATTGTCTCTAATAATTTTTTTATTGCTAATGAAGAAAGATGATTTTTCAAAACTAATTCTTTGTCCCGAGTATTCTTTATATGATTTAATTCTTTGGGCTAGGAATATGATAATGTGTACACTATTTTCCATAAAAATTTGGCAGTCATTCGCGTACATGAGATGAAAGATGTTTAAACCCGGGCTACTTATCGACATGCCTATTTTACCACCTCTATATCGTGAGAAGTTATTTCTAAAGAGAGACTTGCTTGCAAAGGATAAAGAGGCATGGAGATAGTGGGCATCCTTGTCTGGGGCTTTTGTTAGGGAAGAAGTGGTCGAACTGCTTTCCATTGACAAAGATAGCATAAGAGACTTTGATGATGCATTGTGATATCATATGTTTCCAACTATCAAGAAACTCCCTTTTTCTAGAGGATTGAGTCTGAGAATTCTTAAGATATTCTCTTATATGTTTTGTTCATATCTAGCTTTATGGAAGGTATAACTATTCTCTTTTTCTTTCTTTTTTCTGAGTAGACCAGCCAATTTGTGAGCCTACAAGGCATTTTCCCATATATGTCTGCCCTCGACAAAATTGTGTTACTTTTATAAGATCAAGATTCAGTTATTTGTTTTAGTCTTGAGTATAATAGCTTAGGAATGATTTTGTATAGAACTTTACATAAGTTGATTGGCCTAAAGTCCTTGGCATAAACTGGTTTTTTTTAATGAAGATAATGGTTGTCTCATTCCACTCCCTATTCATCAGTTGTCCTTGTCGGATGACTGGGCACAGTGGAGTAAAGAGATCTTAATTCTTTCCCAATGGTGTTAATGCCTTTTATTGCATTCAAAAGTTCTTGTTTTGTGAATGGTCGTTGTATGAGGTCTTTATACTATTGAGTTAGCTTATTATAAGGCACAAATTTGATCATGTACATATGTCAGAAATTGTATTATAGCAAGTGTGGATGTACATCTTGCTGTACATAAACATATTTGGAATGGTTGAATATTTTTGGATGTATTTTTTGCGTTGATGTCAACCACGCCCCTAATTTTGATTTTAGCTCCATTATTCTTTTTGTCATTGATTTCTTTGATGCCTATTTATGAAAAATGCTAAATTTGAGTCCCTACATTTGTCCCAATTCATCCTAGCTCTCTGTCACCCGTAATCTGACTAGAATTACACTAACTTTGAAAATTTATTTTCTTTCCATGAGTTTCTGATAATTATTACTGGCTTTTGATTGCAAGTGTTTCACTTTTTTCCAAGAAGCCTTACATTTCGATTAATGTTTCCATAGCCAGTTTTGCAAGTGCTTCATGTTGATCCTAAGTCGGTTGGGGAATAAAGTTGATGTGTCTAGTACAAACTGGTAATGAAAGTTGTGTTGTGCGCCATCCCAAGTATTTATCACAGTGTTTAGATCTGCCGCATAATTTTCTCATTTTATACTCTATTTTTAGCACATCTGATACTCATAATTGTAATTAGATTGTACGTTTTGATTAAGAAAATTGGATACTTTACCAATTAGAGGCTGAGATCACTTTCATCATTTTGTATCCTAACTTCTTGATTTGTGAAGTGTTTAATGTTTAGTTGGTGATTTCCATGCTCGGTTTGAGGATTGAGGATTGGATTTAAAGTGAAGACTAGATCATCGGAATAAGGTCACTTGCATAAAGTGGTGGAAGAAGAAAGGTTGAAGATGAGGGCAAAAGATTGAGCTGAGTTTTGAAGCCCATTTTGGTACATGGTCCGAGATCAATTGGTGTTAAAGGGTAGCACTTTTGGATTCCTCTTCGCAAGTACTATGAAATTGACTATAAGAACTCACAAAATGGATCGGCGGTTCACCCATAGCGATGGAATTAAGAAGATGGTTGCAGCTCCTTCGCAGACCGCGAAATATGTCTCGGACCATGAAGTATGTGGCGGTCCACGAAATTCACACAGAATTTGACTTTTTTGGTTTTTTCTCCTCTAATACCTTGGACTACAAATAGATTTTTTGGATTCCTCTCCACAAGTACTATAAAATCTACTACTACAAGAACTCACAAAACGGATAAACGGTTCACCCGTAGTGATGGAATTAAGAAGAGGATTGTAGCTCCTTCACGAATAGAGAAATATTTCGTGGACCGTGAAGTATGTCACGGTCCACGAAATTAACCCAGAATTTAAAAATTTTGGTCTTTTCTCCTCTAATACCTTGGACTACAAATAGCCCCTAACCGCTTCCTTTCCCCACTTGATGTGAGCCCGACTTGAGGCCTTCAAAACCCTAGTTTTTACATTTCTATTTCAATTTCTTCCATGTTTCTTTGTGTATTTATGCTCAATGTTATGAGCTTTAGTTTTCTAGGCTAATTATACTCTTGGGATCCTAGTAAGCATTTCTAGTATGAATTTGTGAGATTTGATTTATCCTATTTTGTGCTATGATTATCAATAATGTTTTATGTTTTTTTT
>JAUOBV010036324.1:0-14229 GCA_032360425.1 Rubia occidens
GTACAAAATTCACTTATAGGTCCTCGAAGTTTGAAATGATCTAACAAGATAGCACCATCAAATATATAGCCTAATCAGTAGCGGAAACTGTTATAATTCTGCTAGACTTCTTTCTGGTTTGTGAAGATAGAATTTTTGTTGAAGTATTGAAAAACAAGAAATACTCAGAAGATAAAAGGATGACCCACTTTGGCAACAAAATAACTGAATTGGTGTTGCTCAATAATCTTAAGGACATCCTTTGGGATGCTCTTCAATTGACTCTCATCTTGAAGAGACTAACTTAAGATCACAGATAGCTCATATTTACCTGTCCAACATAACCAACTATTAGCAGTGCAACATGCATCACCCGCATGTGATCCCAAAACAAAATCTAGAATAAACACTGATACTGGCGACATGTTTAGGCCGGCTGATACTGGGTCAAAAGAAGCCCAGTCTCCAAACGTCACTGAAAAAGTTGAACTCAAAATGCAAGAATCCAACAAAGAGAGTAGAAAAAAAATCACCCCAAAATATTATGAACTAATGCACTCACATCCCACAAAAGAAAATAGGGAAAAGACAGTACAAAGGGGGTTGTTTTACTGTTAAAGGCTGTTCATTTTTGGTTTCATATTCATAAAGCAAAATGGTAGGTTGGGATACCATCAAGACCTTCCCACCAACAAGTGCATGCCGATCATCTTCAAACATGTTGTCTCCACTACACTCTCTGTTGGGATGCCCTTCTCATATTTCATATGGTTCAGAGATCAAACATATTATTAAAAAAAAAACTGAATGCAGGCCATATCGAGTTCAGTTTGAGTTGTAAAGTAAGAAGATAAAATTAATCCTGGGCAAAATGGATAAAAGGTAAAGCAAAACAATCATTTGTGGAAGCTTATTAATGCTTCCAGCCAAAGCTAGGAACAAAAGCAGAAACATTTTGGGTATCTTCCCTTTTTGCTCTTATTAGTTGTTAACATTTTGGCTCTGAATAGGAAATAAAATAGTTTTTAATCATGTCCACAACACAGTCTGTTTAAGAGCTTACTTCTTTGGAGGAAATATATATACAGGGAATATCAATTTCTTCATATAGAACTGGAACATGAGTGATAACATCTATGGCAGAGATGTTCCCAGCTATAAAACACAATCGGCAATCACCTGAAATAAACAATTACCCATCTACATTTGCATGTAATAGAAGGTCTAGAATATCTAAATTTACATGCAATCAAGTTGTTCTATGTAACTCTTTTCTTCAGCCCAACAACAATCAGAATTGCACATCATAAAGAAAAAAATCAGTACACCAGCAACACACAACAGGTTAAAAATTAACTATCATGGAGACAAAAAGAAAAATACATCACCTTACAACTTCATCACTGAGAAGAGGGTACACATCATCACAAAAGCATAATAAAATCATCATAAAAGCTTCATAAAATTATTTGGTAAAAGAGAAAAGGGTTCAAACCTAACCTTGTTAAGATTCAAGTCCAGAATCTCAGTTCCTGCCCATGATTCATAACCCTAATTACTGCAAGAATGACATAGAAACAAACAATTAAAGGAATTCCCATAAATTAGAAACAAAAAAAAAACATGCACACACACACACCAACAAAACAAAATAAAAAATTGGTGTAAAAACACATTGAGCTCTAGATTAAGTACTTGTAGGCCTGGGGCTAATCAAAGCGACAAATCATCCTCTAGATATTCATCGATGGTTTTAATTACCTCCTGTCATAATCGGGAAGAAATTTAATCCCTAATATAGAAATCCCAAATTGAGAGAATTTTAATTTTAAAAATTTTTAAAAAATTGATGGGTCTCGACCTGCGATTTTGAAGAAGGGAAAGATTCAAATACATTGGCGCGAGATTTGAAAAACATATATTGTAATCTTTTTCCCGGTCCCATCACGGACACGGGCGAGACTGAGGAAGAAAACACGGAAGTGATGGGAGAGAGGAATCGACCATTCTCTGCAAACTCATAAATAAACTCGGAAGTGCCTGTCGTCGACCATTCTCTGCAAACTCATAAATGTATTTACTGAAGTGCCTGTCGTCAACCAATTAAAATGTCCCATTTTTTAGATCAAGTATAGAAAACAACATTTGTTCATCCCAATCAACAAAATCATGAAATCGGATGAAACTGAGCAGAAGAAAAGCAGTCACTTCTATTGAAAAAGAATAACAAAGTTATCGAAATGTCATTGCAAAGCACCTTGGGAGAGAGTAAAGCATCGACGGATTCCGGTGGTAACCATCGTTCGGAGGCGGTTTCCGATCAGAGGAGGAGGAAAGAAAAATGGAAATTCTGATTTTTTTTATGTGATATATAGTGTTTAGATAATTGCACAGTACGTCTCTAAATTTATCAGCATATTTATAATAAAAAAACATTCCATATGAAGTTTCTTATAATTGCACAATAAACCATGGCCTAAAGTTTAGGCTGCCTAAAACAAGACTTTGTGATGTTTATAATTTTTATAATAAATAATAGAATTTGACAAGTTATCTCTCCATTCATTCATTCATTGTCCAAAAAAAAATACTTGCACATCAACTTGTCTTAATACTCCTTCATTTTTTTATATTGACACTCTTTCTTTTTTTGGATGATCTTTTTATATTGGCATATCTTTTGGTAAATCCTAAATTAATTTCATCCACTAAATTTACTTTTTACTCTTCCAATACAATCTCATCCACCCATTTTACTTTTCAAAAAAAATGGTGCCCATTATTTGGTGCCAATATTTTGGGACCAGGGCAGTACATTGATTTGAGAGATCTACAGATGTCATGTAGTACTTAATTATAAGCAAATGACGTACAATGCAAGGGAACATTTCTTTTTTAATTAATGTTTGTCTTGTTTCATTTGTCGAAATAGCTATTCCATACAACTTCAATGAAAATTCAAACTATTTTGCAGTACCCAAATAGCTATTCCATACAACTTCAATGAAAATTTAGACCTCTAAATGTTAACAATGAAACTTAATCAGTGTTTCTGACTAATAATAAATATGGTAATTTGTCTCTATTAACACAATAATTTGTCTCCATTAACACATTAATTTTTATAAGAAAGAGGCGGAGTATTTAGAACTGCAGCTTGTTTTCCATCTAAAAATTCAGTAACAATTGCAATCACCAAACTCAAAAGATATTACAATTACCTTTGGTTTTATTTAAGGGATTTAAAGAACTTTCCACTTCTCTTGCTGCAATTCAAAAGGAGAGTTCATCAAAGAGGATAAATTAGAATTCCTGACATTGTAATCGTAAGCATATCAAAACAAACAATCTAACACCTGAATAATGGTCAAAGTATGTTCATAAATCATAGAGAGAAACTAAAAAAGTAACAATGATATCACCAGCATCAGAGCCAAAAGAGGAGCATGGCTATGAGAAAAATTATTAGTGGGAGCTGAGAGCCAATATATAAATAACATAAGCAGTAACAATATACAGATAAATTAAAACTAACACAAAGAGATAGTTCTAAACTACCGGAAAAAAAGAAATCGGATTAGCAATATAAAATTGAGCTCATGTTGAGCCCGGAGAACCCTCACTTGAGGGCCATGATCTCGGATAGCCACAAAGTTAGGGAAGGGTCGTTGGTGAATGGAAAAAAAAGAAATATGTTGTTAGGTTGGAAAATTACCTAGTCTTATTAGCCTCAAGCAAGTGGAAAGTGGAAACCATAGAATAATCCAACTATATTCACAGTAATTTAGAATACCGTCGTCCCTCTTTCTCCTCTCTCTTTCTAAACAATCTTGATTTCCCCCCCCCCATCACTCTAACCTAAAATACGCGTCAAGTTATTAGAAGTATTACAGAAAGCGTTACACAAGGATATGCGCAAGATTTATAAATAATAATAAAATTCTTACCAAATATTGAACAGTGCCAAGTCCTAGACCCTATCCTTGTTGTTGAGAATCATGTGTCTTAACCTGAACATAGTTCTCGAACACAGATTGGTGCCTCTCCTTAGGGATCTCTCTTGGTAAAGCTTTCAGGATCAGAAAAATAAATAGCCAAATGACAAGATTATTCCAAGGACCATGAGTACCAGAATCAACACTGCTAACATGTAGCGCATAACGGCAGCAACTTTCATTCTATCTTTTATGCGAAATGTCAGTACACATATCTAATATAAAAACATTGAGACCATGAGTACACATATCTAATGTCCATGTCTCTTTTCTTCAGCCTGACAGTAAGCAAAATCACACATCATCCAAAAAAATAACATTACAACAGCAACACACAACATATTTAACTATGATGATGACATGAAGAAAATTACATCACCTTAGAGCTTCATCACAGAGAAGAGGGTAAAAATCATAACATAAACCTAAGAAAATCATCACAAAAAATAAATAAGAAAATTATCTAATAAAATAGAAAAGGGTATAAATCCAACCCTAGTGAGAATCAAATCCAGAATCTCAGCTCCTTCCCAATTGGAGATTTGACCTGATGGCTCGGCCCAATCACACGAAACCCTGCTCGACATTTGTAGTTGCTCGTTAGAGGTTTCACTGAAACGTAATTCTGATAACTCTGCGGCCGGTCTGTCAAGATTCTTCCTTCTCTCACTTTCGTGAAAAATAGCACAGTTTCATGGGATTAGCGTGAGAGAAGAGGAGAAAGACGTGTATGGCTTCTGATCATTTGCTTTCTGAATCGGAAAATTGGAAAAAAAATTAAGAGCGTAAAATCAGGCTGGAGTGGTAGTACTGCCTAAGTGTGTGCTTTGAGAAAGTATTCATGATAAAGACAATCTATCAGGAAACACGAAGGAGGAAGTCGAAGAAATCACAGGCCATAGTTTTTCTCGAAAAGACAGGTTCAGCTGATTGCAAATTTTCAAAAAAATTGGAAGATGTTGCGTTAAAGAAAAAGGGGAAATTGAAAAAAACCCACTTGAATCAGAAGATGAAAAAGGAACGGTAGGAAGAGGAAGAAAAAAATAGGTGAAAAAAGATGCCAAGTTTACAAAAAGGCTCCTTGTCAATCAGCAAGAAATGTCCCATTTTATAGTGCCATTATAGATAAGGATCTTCTATCTTTCTCACTCTGCTCCAACTCTATTTGCATAGTAATCATTATCACGCTTCTCAACAAACATGTTTGACCGTTAATATATTTATCTACGTATAATAACTGCAAATAAAAAGTTGATATTTAGAAACTACTAGTTACGACGAATTAAAAAAAATATCACACACGATAGTATTTTTTTTTATATATCTATTCAAATATGCCGTCCAATTTTGATGAAAAATAGTGTTAAAATAGTGCAAATAGAGTTGGGACGGAGGGAGTTAAGAGGAATTTAGGGGCGATCACTAGTGGTGATGATTGTTACCTTCCATGTGCTTGTCATTCCATGTCTCAATTGGAGAAGAAATGGTATTGTGAGACCATAAGTAGGGTAAAGGGGTCAGGGGATTATTCATCTAATGATCTGTACTTCGCAGGGTCGTTAGTAAACCTACCTTTAGGGAGATCAATTAACCCATGGAAGGCTTCACAAAGATAGAAATTTATATGTTTCTCTCGTACTCACTACCAATTACTAAAGGGTATCTAGTGACAAGTTTGGGGTCATCCACATAGATGCTAGAATTCAAAGATTAACTATACAAGACTCACAATCGGGCATAACTCTGATTGTGTGTCAAGAATAGCTAGTGTCATAAACATAGGTATCGGGGGGAGGGGTCTAAAAACTACTACGCATGTAAAAAAAGAAAACAAACTATATTAATCTAACCTTGGGGATATTTGTGTAACATGATTGGTAGATGACTTTGATCCTAGATTCTATCACATATAAGACATATAAACGTATCTCAATGTCTACGTCACATAGTGTGGGTGATGGTCGACACTTCCCAATGTCTGTCTCACAAAGGTACCTAAGTTCATTTTAATCCTATCAACACCACCTCCATAATTAGGGAAAGTGCATCGATGATCGAAGGAATCTAGACTGCGCACCTCTTTCCCCATAAAAGCAATTACACCCAGGACATTCCAATATGGACACTTCTACCTAGGCCTATAGAGGTAAAGGAATCGGCGTCTCATGATGACTCTTGGGTTGAAACGGCAATGGTCGCTACACTAAAACCGTATATGCTACAAACTATCATACCTTATCAATCGAGGCACAATTCATCCAGTCAAATTAGGATATGCTAATCAGAACGATGCTCACAGTCCTACATGCATACACTTATATAGCAGAGGACTCATGAACCCACAATATCCAAACCGTGACACTCCTAAGGGGAAAGAATCCTAGCAAGATCCATGTAACATACAAAAATAGTGCATTATAGAGTATAATTAACATGCATCATACACGAATGCAAAACTCAAATCAAACATGGTATTCTGTATTCATAAACACGAATGCAAAACTCCCTTTATATATTGGTCTGCTTATATTAACTATGCTTTCTTTTCGTTCTCTCCATCCCACTCTGACAGAGAGAACAAACACGGCCAAGGTATGCCGCGTGGACACTCCGGAAGCAGGACCAAAATGTATGGAAACTATGTTCCTTCCGGCCATGGCTCCACCGCTGGAAACAATCAGGTACCATATTTGTAATCGATCCCACAGTTTTCTTTTTTATGGTTTTTAATTATCCTTTTTATAATCGATCCCACGATTTTCTTTTTTGAGTGTTTTTTCTTTATTTCAGCAGATTCCTTCCGTTTCATTCGCTCACTCCATCTTGCCGGCGTTTTTTATGTTTATTTTCAGGGACCACCGAATCATAATTCCGGAAGTGAAGCTGAAGGTGGTTGTGCTGCTACTACTCCTCCTTCTTTGAATCTCAATCAAACTAGGCCTACATCACCAAGTCTTGCCATGACCACCTCCTTGCCCGTCAGTTTATTTCTGACTTGTCGTTTACTATTTGGCGGAATATTCTCTTTTGCTTTTTTCCACATCTCTTTTAGCTCTGATGCAAGTGCCCTGTGGGCTCATTTTGGCTGATTTTAATATATGATACTCCATTCATCCCAGCTTAAATTACACCTTAATCATTGCACATCGTTCGAGACATATGTTTGATCGTTAATATATTTAACTACGTATTATAATGATAAATAAAAAAATTACTTTTTAGAATGATAAATGTTCGTCTCCGTTTATGATTTAATCTGATTTTTTATCAGTGTCATATTTATTTATTTTTATGAATATGTCTCTTCAAAAACAGTATTTCCGTAAATTTATGAAAAAAATAAGTTTTAAATTATAAATTTAAAAAAATTAAGATAACATTTTCAAATTGCATTAAGGTAAACTATTGGGAAAAACTGTCTTTCCATGTGTCTATGGAAGAACGAGGTTGAATTAGAATTATCAAAAGGTGATAATTTTAATTGCAATATTAAAAATTTACTATGCAACATGTAGTAGTTATTAGTTCATGACCCGATTAATGCAAAACGATTTTTTTTCATTTTGCAGTTTAAACCTTGATTTTTTCATAACTTATGGAAATACCGTCTTTCAAGAGATGGACTCTTGCATTAATTGGGTCATAAATTTATAACTACAACGCATTGCATAATAAATTTTTAATATTGCAATTAAAGTCTTTTACTTTCTATTGTTTATTTAAAATACATCTTTTCATAAGTCTATGAAATAGAGTTTTTCCCAATAGTTTCTCTTTTTTATAGTAAAAAATGATTTTATTTATTTATTGGTTTATTATTTTCTATTAAAATTTTCACCCAATTCTATTTAACAGAATTTTAGAAAAAAATCTAATCAACAGACAGTATTACTTATACGTAATTATGTCCATGTCGTTTCAAACAATCCACATTAATTGGAGACATAATTTTGAATTAAGGGTTTGCCAGTATTATGCCTCCCAATGCAGTTACTACCACTTATTTTATTTTCAATAATAAATCTGTACCATTTTTTGGGTGATCACAATGTTAAAGAACCAAAAGGTATTACAATTTTTTGGCTAAATAAAGGTAGTTAACTAACTACTCCTTGATTTGAAGGTTACGACTGATCATATTCCTGCACCTGAAAATAATGTCAACAATAAATCTGTGGTTAATCCGGCGCCAGTTAATGGTATGTAAGGAGTTTCATTATTTTAATAGTGTCATTATTTTAGTTTCAGTCCATCCCAAACATGTCACTTGCAACTCTCTCAGCTGGAACAATCAAATTATTGATTAAGTTGATTTATTAAATTAACTTAATCTATTAAATTTGTGAGTCGTATGTCACATATAATACCTTTGTTCCATGTTCAAATCTAAACTAAAATCTAATTATTTAATTATTTAAATTTTGTAAATAAGTTTTTCCATCATTAATTATGTCTTATTTATAAATATGAAAATAAAAAATCTCATTCTAGGTTCGGAGACTAGAGTGGAAAAGAATCAACTAACTGATCATCACAAACCTGATCTGCAACAAGGTTTGCCCCTTTCATCCTATCTTTTCACACGTTAGTAATTACTTACCGACACAGTCATCAATTCATGGAACATGAGATACGTATCGTTAGTGTCCCATATATGTGATTGACAGAGTTATGACTCAATATATAAGATCATGGATCACCCTTACACGACACCAACTGATTTTATGATAGGATCCCGTGATTCTAATGCACATATCTTTACCTCTAAAAACATATTTTTAAATTAGTAGGTACGTGTGAAATACTTCCTCCATCTGATCAGTAAAGATGCTAAAATTTCTTTTGATTCACTCTTTTATGCAGGTTGATATGACAATGAATATTTTTGAAAAGTAAGAATATTTTGAGAAAATAATGAGTACAGTCCGAAAGTTGCTAAAGTTGAAAGAGAAGATTGCGGAATTTGATATCGAATAATGGCAGAGGGCCTCATTTTTATATGTTTTGGCAACAGATAATGGGAACCAGCAGGTTGAGTTGGTGTGCAAAAGATGCAATTGCAAATATGTTAAGGATGAAAGTACAAGCGA
Source organism: Rubia occidens (assembly GCA_032360425.1). Classification (NCBI taxonomy): domain Eukaryota; kingdom Viridiplantae; phylum Streptophyta; class Magnoliopsida; order Gentianales; family Rubiaceae; genus Rubia; species Rubia occidens. The sequence continues at coordinate 9,065 of JAUOBV010036324.1, forward strand.
TGTGGAAGAATGGTTATACAACGATACGTGCATCAATTGTCAAAAGGACATCCTCCATCATCATCATTCCATTTACAGTTTTCGAAGCCCTAAAAATCATCCCCAAGAAGAGGAGGTCAATTCATGGCACTCAACTAAATCTTTTGTCTGCTGTATTCCACATTTTTTCACAACATTTTCACTGCAACTTTCTTAATTTCTACAAACAAAAACATATTTATTCTCGTTCCATCGTACTTAGAATATGACTAACTTCAGCCTCGTGATTTTGCAGTTGTTGCTGCTAGCACTAGAGATGCCATTACAAGGAACTAAACCAAGAAATCTGGGGTTTTCCAATGTTTTCAAGAATAATTAGATTTGTTCATTTCAAAGATTGTCTTATAATTGTTGTGGCTTGAATGATTGCACATTTATGGTCTTCTAAGTCCATAATTTATGCTACTCGTATATTTTTGTATTATGTTTTTGTGCAACCCGGAGGAGTCCTGAAGTAATCATTTTCATTTCCCCCCTCAACAATGTCAATTTTGTTCTATGGAAGATTACGAATTAAGAATCAACCACGTTACATACAAACATTTCTTAACGGTGTAAATTAATAACATAAAAAGATAGATTTATTTATTTTTTAAATTATTCATAGGTGTTGAAAAAATTCTCAAAAACAAATACAATAAGTTAAATTGACATCCAACTCAACTAACCTGTAGCGATAACTAATCTATTGGAAGGACAATTCGTATACCATACCTTCGGGGTACCATGAATGTTCATCAAAAATTTGTAAAATGTGCATTTCATTACTATTATTTGTGCATTCAATATTTATATAATAATTATAAAAAAATTAGAATAATGCATAACCTCACATAAAAATTATGAACATTCTTACCATTTAAAATACAAAACATCCATGGGGATAAGATACTCATGGTACCCCAAGGATGCCACATAATTTGTCTTGCAAGGATATCTAAATTGCATGTCAACCAAACTGATCATCTGTACTATTACAAATTAGAAATCCAATGAAAACTGTAATATCGCCATCAGAATATTAACTTGCTTCTTCTCACAAAAATCATGACTACTTGGAAAGAGGAGATTATCATGCATCAATTACTATGCCAATCAGGGATCTTCAAGAACTGTAACACCATTTGATCCACAACAAGATCTATCTTATCGAAGTTGTAAACACCTTGAAAAATATAGATCCGACACATCCAAATTAATAGAAACTGTAATACCAAAACACACAAAAAATACAAAAGAACGATCTGTACAACCAAATCGAGAACAAAATATTGATGCGAACATTTAAATTGAGTGATCATCATGAACACAATAACCTAAACTACTAGTTTGAAGAACAATACTAACGTATGGAGATAAATTAATACTTATTCAATAACATAAATGCTCAAAGAATATCAATTGAAAAGCTACCTTTTCCATGGGAAGATTGGGGGAAAAAGATTGAAGAAAAGGTATTCCCTCTGTTTTCTTAAGTTTGACATCCTTAATTTTTTTGTATGTTTTCTAAGATTGTCACATTTCTTTTTATGGAAAAATTTAATCATTCTCAAGCACTCATTAAACCTTTTACTCTTTCCACTCAATTCTCTCCACACATTTCAACTAGAAAAAAAAACAATACGTAAAACTATGGTACCAAACATAATGAAACAAAGGGACACTAGTAGAGGATGCCTCATTAAAGTTGTCCAATAGAAGGTGGTTCGGCATTTTTTCCTTCTTAAAACTGACTTCTTGAAGCTGTTTCGAGCTCGGAACAAATGAATTTCGAACCCCCAATATTTATAAAGGCGGTTAATCAATTTTTTAAGGCGATTCTTTTCAAACTGCCATTGATTGACATCGATTGAAGGTGGTTATTTCAAGAACCACCTTTAATTGACTCAATTTAAAGGTGGTTCTGACAAAGTGACTTTGATCGATACTTCTTCTGATTTGGGAAACTAGGATCCAATCGTGTTCCAAATTCATAAGGGGTTGTTTCTTCCGTATGTGAAGGTCTGAAACATCTTTCACACTCAGAAGAGCTTCTAGACCACGTTCTGAGTTCAGAAGTTTATCCTCACTAAATGTAAATGACCCTAATTTGAGTTCCGAGCTCAGAAATAGTTAGCAGTTTAATAAACTAGTTTTGTTTCAAAAGAGTTTCATTTTTTTTAAAACCCAGGCTTTGGAATGAAAACCTACTTTGGTTCTTCAAGGGGCAACTAATTGAGTAAGGTAAGTCCACACATTCATAATTTCATATATAGATGTACATTCAAGGTGTGAGTGATTTGTGTTGAATTTATTGTTTAGGGTATAGGTTAATTTTTGGGTTATGTTTTATAGGAATGGGTAAATTTTGTGGAGATATATAATATATGTTGATTTGTGCCATTTCAGTGTAGGAATTATGTTGGTGCTAATGCATCGCACTGAACTCATTGGTAATGATCTAAGGAACTCGCCCGATTACCTTTCTTTGATGGAATCATTTTTTGTTTTGGCGTTCAAACATGCATCCAAGAATGGTGTGGTGCGTGCACGATGTCCATGTAAGGATTGTAGGAATAATGTATATTATGGGAGGAAGAAGTTACGGTAACATCTTGTCATTCATGGATTTCAAACAACTTACACCTCTTGGGTGTGACACGAGGAGGTTGTGATGGAAGAACATGTGAAAAGAATGGAGGCCTGTGATGTAGATAGAAACGATGAATTTGATGAGATTCTGGAGGATGGTGCTAGGGGGTTTCATGGGAAACTCGAGGTTCTAGAAGCATTTCGCAATGACAAAGGGACTTCCTTTTATAAGGGCTCCAAGCATTCAGTATTAAGCACGACTCTAAGAATGATGAAATTGAAGGCCAAATTTGGGTGGATGGATAAAGGTACGATAGAGACTCTTGAACTATTTAGGGAATTGTTACCCGAAGGTAATCTAATGCCTGATAAGGCATGGGCAGCAAAAAGGGTTATTTGTCCAATGGGATTGGAGTTGGGAAAAATCCATGCATGCCCTAATGATTGTATGTTATACCGAGAAAAGAAGGATGAGACCCGAGAAGGTTGTCTGAAGTGTGGTGAGTGTAGGTACAAGCTGAAGCATGGTGAGATTGCTGATGGTGCAGAAATAGGCTAATGTCGAAGAAAAAGACACCGGCTAAGGTCTTGTGGTATCTTCCCATCAGTCCATGATTGAAGAAATTTTTTGTGTGTAAGGAAGATGTCGATTGTTGCATTGGCATTTTGAACGAGTTAGGACAGAAAATGATGTGATCCGACATACATCAGATGAAGAGCAGTGGAAAAAACTTGATGACACGTACCCAGAGTCTAGAGCCAAACCCCGACACTTAAGGTTAGGCTTATCATTTGATGGGATGAATCCTTTTGGTAATATGAGTAGCACACATAGTTCTTTCCTGTTGTGTTAGTGATTTACAATATTCATGTGTGGCTCATAATGAAACAAAAGTATGTTTTGTTGTCGATGATGATTTTGGGACAGAGATAAGTGGCAATGATTTTAATGTTTACCTTGCTCCTCTTGTTGATGATTTGTTGGCATTGTTCAAAGATGGTGTTCAGACCTACGATGGCAGTGTTAACGAAGAATTTACATTGAAGGCTCTACTGTTTTGCACCATTAATGATTTCCCCTCGTATGGGAATTTATTTGAATACTCTTTGAAAGGGTGCTTCGCATGTCCTGCGTGTGAGAGGGAAACATCTTTCTGTCAGTTAAAGCATGGCTGTAAAACTGTTTATTAAGGGCATAGGTTGTTTCTTCCTAATGGCAACCCATGGAGATTGGCTAAGCAGTAGTTCAACGGAGAACTTGTGGAAAGGGGACCTCTAACACCACTATCTAGTCACGATGTTTTTGAAAGGGTTAGGAATTTGCCTAACAATTTTTGAAAGGGGAAGCAAAATGTTGCATATGATGGTAGTTGGAAACATGCTCCATTTTTTTCGACTACCATATTGGAATGAATTGAATGCCAGACACTGTCTTGATGTAATGCAGAAGAATGTTTGTGATTATTGGTTGCGACACTTTTAAATACCCCTAGCAAAACCAAAGATGGTTTGAAATCCCAACTTGATTTAGTAGAAATGGGTATTAAGAAGAGTTTAGGTTCTGTGACTAAAAGTGATGGTTTTTATCTCTCCCCAGCTTGTTATTCCATGTCTGAGTCGGAGAAAAATTCTTTTTGTGAGACCCTAAGTGGTGTTAGCGTGCTCGTTGGCCATTCGTCAAATATAAGTTCATGTGCATCTTCGAATGAGTTGAAACAGGTTGGTTTGAAATCTCATGATTGCCAAAACCTAATGCAACAATTGAATGCCATTTCCATAAGGTCGTCACTGCCACCCCATGTAAGGTTATGCATTACTAAGATATGTTTGTTCTTCAATAGTATTTGTTTGAAAGCATTAGTGTCGTAAAACTTAATCGTTTGCAGGCGATGATTGTGGAAGTTTTGTGTCGTATGTAGATTTATTTCTATCATTTTTTTTCATTACGGACCAATTGATTGTTCATTTGGTACGGGAGATCAAGCTTTGCAATTCTGTATTCTTGAGATGAATGTACCCCTTTTGAACGGTATATGAAATCTTTGAGTATTATGTGAAGAACAAGTACATGTTTGATGCAAGTATTGTCCATCGTTACGTGGCAGAGAAGGTGATTTTTTTGTACTGAGTATTTGAAGGAGGTACATTTTGTAGGTGTCCCACGATCTAGACATGAAGGGAGGCTTGAAGGTCAGGGGGTAAGATAAGAAAAACTATTGAGCCCGACAACGGAAGATTTAAATGTGGTGCATCTTTATGTTTTACAGAACCACGATGATGCTATCCCATATATTGACATTCACGTGGATGAAATAAGAGTAGCGAATCTAAATTTCAATGAATCTCTAGTTCTGTAATGACACACTGCAACGTTTGCAAATTGGCTCCGAAGTCACGTGGAGTTAGGCAGTCATCTCGAAATGGTGAAGTGGTTATCACACAAAGCTGTTGGGACAGTTCTCTCATTTGGGGGGTATGTGATGTGTCCATTTTATGTGGATATTTTGAGTTCTTTTTGTATTCATTTTGGTATACTTTGGTGCCTTGAAGACTAT
>JAUOBV010036636.1:0-14225 GCA_032360425.1 Rubia occidens
CATTGCCCCCAAGGCTTTGTCTTTTGTAGTTTTTACCCCTTTTTATTAGTTTGTTGCATGATTAGCATAGTTACTTGGCTTTGCTAGTTTTGTTGTTATTACTTTCATAACTTAGAAAACCAACCAACCAAACCCCCCCCCCCCTCCTTTTACTTGCTTTTATATATCTATGTATATATATAGGCCTATATTCACCATTGCATGCTTAGATACTTAGAAATATCCCTCTTCTTTGTGGACGACCCCGACTTGTCATACTATCTACTTAGTTGTATTTAGTAAGCAAAAGGGCTTATAAATATCATCTTTGAGAGGTACGGCGACCATCTCCCAGTCACTTAACTTTTTCGAAGTCAAATTTAGTAAATTTGACCATTAATATAAGTTTATATATATGATAAAGATATCAAGTGAGATATTGTTAGATTTATTTTAACATCTACTTTCTAAATATTAAATTTGTATGCAGAATTTATATACATAGCTAGAGATATTGACGGTCAAAGATGATCATTGGAGACCGTGAAAAAGTAAATGGGTCAAAAGTAATTGGATGGAGGGAATAAGATATTAAAAATAATCTAATAAGATCTTACATAAAAAAATTATTGTCGACATATTAATTTTTATTTATGGTCAAAATTTTCAAATTTAATCTGGAAAAAGAAATTGTGCTATAAATCTTGGTACGGAGGGAGTGGCTATGTTCCGATTTTAACTGAGCCAAGTAGAAGTCGCACATTTCAATATGTCTTGCACGGGAAGTTAAAATAAAACTTATTACAATTTCTTTGCATTATTCTCTATACCAAATTTAAAAAAAACCCAATTTGCCTTTTCATTCGTCTTTTCCAACCTAAGAATTATTTACTCCCTCCGTCCCAATTCAAACTGTACACTTTTTATTTTGTGCATTCTCAGCTCAAATTGCAATTTCTAAGTTTTGTCAAAAATGGCATAGTTGACTTGGGCTGATTTCTCTATTTTACCCCGGAAACTTTCAAAACCTCAATTGGGTCTGGCCTTAATGATCTAGGGTTAAGAAATGGTTTTAAGGTGGCCTTCATTGGCTGTGCCGCGTGCGTTGGTTTTGCTTTCAAAACACGTGTAATTAATGCGTGGACCAGCCTTTGTCTCCCATTCAACTTTGAACGGTCCTTATCCCAAAATCATCCACGCTCACTCACAACCTCCAACACTCCCTTATCGTTGCATTTACTCTGCCTCTCTCACTTTTCTCAGAAACCGAATCTCATTTTCTGCCTCATCTCCGATCTAAAATCTGGTTCCGTTATCATCACAGCTTTGGAAAGTCCCTCTTCTTCTCCATTTTTATCACGGTCTGTATCCTACTTTAGGAATACATGAGTTGTCAGTTGGGTTTGGGTTTTCGTTGAATTCAAAAGTTTGTTTCCTCAAACTAGGGTTTGAAAAACATTTCTCAACATCCAATCCGTAAGTTCCGGACTCATTATTTGGAAGCATTCTGGGTTGAATCTGAGTTTCGTACCGTTTATGTTCTACGATTTTTTGCGATTTCTTCTTCTTTGTCGACTCTTTCTCTGTGATTTCATAGATCGGGAGAAGAAAACCTTTCTGAGCGAAGGTCTCCATTTTTAAATGCAGTGTTTATATTGTGTGTTCAGAGCATGTGGTTCATGTTTCTTCCTTCCTTTTTTTGATGTTCTTCGTGGTTAATGTCTAGCCTGCAGTAATGATAAACCCTACCATCTTTGCATGTAATTTTTCCAACTTTCTACTGTCCTGTTTATCTACATGTGGTTATAAAGTTAGTGTTTTCATAGTTTTGACAAAGAAAATGTCTTGTGTGAAGGTCATTATTTTTTGTTTACCAATCTGTTCGTTTCTTGGTTCATGTATGTCCTGCCTTATATCTGAACCCGAGCTTCTGTTATGTCCGCATTCCATTTATGCTGTGTGTTTTCTTACTTTCATTTGTTGACACATGTGACTGCACCTGTTTGTAATGCCTCTTTATTCCTCTGTTGTCAGACATCTTGTAGTAAAACTCTTGTTTTCCCAATTTGTTTACTGATTACCTAAACACATGTACATTCATATGAACTTGGACTGAATCTTTGGACAGAGTAATTGATATGCAAACCCTTTGGGAGTTTCAAGAAACTAGGGTTTGCTATATGTACCAACCTGTCCCCTCAACTTAGGAAGTTGTACCCAGGAATTACTTTGTCCGGAAACACTACATCATTTCATTCCTGTCAATTTTGTCTACTGGACTCGGAGCATCCTTGGCTACGCTATTGAAATTGTTTTGCATGTTATCCTAAACTTTGCTACACATTCATTTGTTTCAAATGACTGAGAGTGATCAATAAGTTTATTTCCTTTCTGTGTGTAGGAATCAGTTGCATGATGACTTTGATGAATTTGGTTGTTTTTTTAATATAAATGATTATATCCTGGTAATGTGCCTTCATGACTGATCCTGTTCTGATTGAAGATCCGTTGAAGAATGTTGGTTGTTATTTCTTGTCTGAGCTCTGTGTTCCTTTTTTTGGACATCATATCTATCACACATTTTCTCATTATTGGAAATAAAATGGTTGTATGATCAATGTGTTTAATGTTAACCTTAAGAGATAGACATTTATATGAACTTGAAATAAGTCTCTTGGCAGAGTAATTACTATGCAAAACCTTCTGGAGCCTCAAGCAACTTGGGTGTGATATATGTACCAACTTGTCCTCTCAACTAAGGGACTGGTACCCAGGAATTACTCTGTCCAGAAGCGGATCACTAGATTATTGTGATTTTATTATACTGGACTCGTGCCTACCTTTGTTGAACTACTCAAATTTGCTTTCTCTATGCTACCCTCTTGGCTGTTTGAATTTATTGACTGTGCTAAAAAATTGGTTTCATTTGTATGAGTATTAATCAGGTGCATAATATCTTCAACGTATTTTCTGGCTATGTGTATGAAAATGAATACATCCTGGTAATGTGTTTTTGTTACTGATACTGTTGAGATTTAAAGTCAGGGGAATTATGTTTATTGTTATTCCTTGTTTGTTCATTCTGTGTTCCTTTTTTCAACCTGATCTCTCTCACATATTTTCTCGGAATTGGTAATTTATGTACCTATTTTCTAGTCTATGAAATCACAAGATTCACAACTTGAGATGAGTCGTCCTAGTGAGGAGCCCAATCAAATTTCGCAATCGTGTGCAGGAGTTTCAAGCTCTAAGCTGCTGATGGACATTGAAGAGGTGAGGATTCACAATCACTATGGGGCTCCATATCCGACTCAGAGATTTCGATGGCCACTCATTTCATTTCAATCCAATCAATTTTACTTCTTGGACTCCATGGTCGTCACACACCCCCGTTGATTGTAATGAGGTTGACTTTTCTCCGGAGTCTGTTGAGGCCCATGATGTGGGTTTCATACTTGATAAGGAGACCCGGGAAAATAAATATTGGTTTCCCAAACTTGAGGGTGTTACCGATTATCACATCATAATGTTCGCCGAACCTGGTTTCTATGAATATGGTTCATGCTATTTTCCTAAGAACTGGCCTGGAAAGGAAAATGACCAAGAAAAGAAGAAGTGGTCAGTTCATAACTTGCCCCATGATGTTCTTGTAGATATGGGCTATTTTGATAAATTGCTGAAACCTGAGAAGTTCGTAACATTTTTTGCAATAAATCGAAATCCACCAAAGACCAGCTTGAAGAAACTTTTTCAGGTCGCACATTCCTTTTCATACGCTTATTCATATATTGAAATCATGCTTCTTTTAGTTACCATGGTTCTCATGTGCTGACTTATTTGTGCAGGAACAAGAGGAAGGTCCTTGAACTTATCCCGTGGACAAAGTGATTACTATGCGAATCTTTACGGTTATTCGAGCAACTGGGGTGTGCTATATGTACCAACATGTTCTCTCAACTGAGGGACTTGTACCCTAGAATTACTCTTTCCAGAATCCTGTCATGGAATTCTAGTTATCTTTTCAACATGGAACCTTACATACCTTTGTTGAATTGTTTTTAAAAAAATTACGCATATTCTCATATGGACTTATATGTTTGAGTTGCTATATAGTCGTGTGTGACTGTTCGAACTATTTTTTTCAACTGCTACGCAGTCGTGTGGGACTGTCTGGACTAATGTTTTTCCTGACTGCTCTTTGAATGTCTTATCTGTGCTTCATAACTTATGTTGGACTGTTATTTGTTCTCCATAACCTATGTTGCACTACTGGGGGGAGTTTGTGAGGTTGAGCGTTGCATTTGATTCCTAGTTTAGTCACAGTAGTATTAAGACATGGACTAAATCAATGATGAAGTTGTGATGTATGATTCCTATGTTTTGCAGTCATGCCTATCGGTTAAAAACTTGATTTGTTATTGGCGGGGCATTCATATAATTTAGAAACAGCCTGATATATATTGTTTAAATGACTTCAAGTTCTCGCAGCCAGAACGTAATGATGATAATAATATTAATAAACCGATTCATGCAACCAAGGTTTGAAAATTGAAAATCTTCAGGATGGTGTAATGATGCGGCATTGTAATTTCCTGGTTCTATAATTCTGTGTCTAACAAGTTCTTGTTTGTTTCTGTCATTCCTTTTTTCCAGTCTTAGACTTATATGCATTTATTCATTCATTCATACACACTGTTTTTGCATCCAAAATCAAACAGGGGAAATACCATCCCTATTTTACAAGGTTGCACCTCAAACATGTCTTGGCAAAATGAAAAACATATTTACAAATATTTCTAAGCACAACCCTACAATATATTTATGTAGCTAAACATTTTCAGCCCATTTCCATGCTCAGCACCAGATCTTGAATTTTTTTTGTCCTTCCCACAACAATCAGGTCTACCAAACAGCCTCTCACTATTTCTGAATCTACAATCAGGTTCTTTGGCAAAATTCCTAGCCTAATCAGTCTTTGCTTACCTATATGAAGCAGTTTGAAGTTATTTCCCCCCTTATCCTTCATGATTTCAATCATCACATTTTGCAAAGACAGAAAAATTCGGTCAATTTTTTAGGATCCTCTTTGTCGAAAGCATTGTACACAGCCTGTAAAATTCCCTCTAGGTTCCTGCTAGGGGTTTCATGCTGTAAAATTTTAATAGAAGCAAAAATATCCAGGTCCATGATGTTTAAATCAGGTGACTTAGCTGGTTGGCACACCATTTTTATAGCAAAACCATCTGAATTTGCAGCTACAATGAACTCGAGGTCATTGGACAATATATGTGAGGGGGCATTAACTTGTTGCATTTACGTTTGCTTAACCAGGCCGGCCACTTAGTTTTAATGGCAGGAATGACATGATAAATCAGTTTCTTCCTAATGCATTCCCTATTGACCTTCTTAATTGGTGTCAAAACAAGGGTTCCCCTAGGCCTGTTGATACTGTTCTTTTTCCCAGCCACATATTCAGGGTAACAAAATACCCTTATTTTACCCTCAAAGACACAATTTTCCTCATGGTCAAATATAGGCCTACAGACCGCACATAAAAACATCAACTTGGGTATATAATTCTTGTTCTGTTGAGCCCTATACGGTTCAGGTTCTTCAGGGGAAAGTAAGTACCTTGTTGTGTATTAAGTGAAGTAGAACTACTTTTTCATCTATATGAATGATGTTATGCATGTCCTTGAATTGCATGTTGCACTCGATACTTGATAAACAACATTCAATTCTTCTTAGCTTGGTTGTTGTTGATAAAAATGGATGAACTACATTTGTATGGCTCCTGATTTCCTTATTTGTCACAGCCCGGTGAATGGTGCTCTTGCTGATATGCTGACTAGCTACTGTAGCCCTGCAGGTTCTCCAGTTGGGAAGAGCTAAAGCCATCAACGTTGTTGTGTCGATTGGCTTCTTAGTTGGGCAGGGTCTTCCATGCCGGTAGGACCTTGCAGTTATTGTTTCACCTGCAACAAGTTGCGGCTTGACTCTTGCCCAAATGGTGCTAATGGTTCCGAATGAACACCCCCAACGAGCTGCTGCTGCCGCCACTCATCTGTGATGCTGCAGCTTGCCTTCAACGTTGTACTGCAGCAAAACTGTGCTATTTTTTCCGTTCCTCATCTGTCAGATTCTTTCCCACCATCACAGCACCAGCAGCATTAAAAGTCTCGTGATGATCTCAAATTTTGAGGGGCCAGAGAGTTCAGAATAAGAGGGAATCTGAGGGCTTTTAATGTTTCAATAAAGGGGATGGAATGTAGATTTGGAAAAGTAGCACAAAATTGAAAGTGAAGAGAATGAAGGCTTATATAGATGGCAAAAAGTTGATTGTGATTTTTTTTCTTTTTTTGTTGCCAGAAATACATACTTTTGGCTCCAGAATTAAAATTTTGGAGCCAAATTTGAATTTCTATGCCAAATTAGATCTTTTGGAGGGAATGATTATTTTGTAAAACCTTGTAAATATTTTCTTATCACAGCTTTAAAAAATTTACTGTTTATGTCACGTCCACTGTTCACAGTATACTTTTTACAGCTTCCACCTTTTTCTACTGTACATATTTCCCACCTCAATTTCTCTTTCTGCAAATTGAAGTGAGAGATGTCTGGATGGGCTAGGAAGGCGCCAAGAGGCACAAGAAGTTTCCTACGAGGTGCGTTTGTTATCCCTAGTGCATTATGTTGAGGAAATCCTGAACCCGCAAGGTTGAAATGTTTAAAATGATTACTCCCTCTGTCCCAGCTTAAATTACCCCTTACTTTATGACATTTTTTTATCAAAGTTTGACCGCATATTTAAACAGATATATAAGAAATAATATTATCGTGTGTGATATTATTGAATTCGTCGCAACAAATAGTTTCTAAAAATAACTTTTTATTTGCTGTTATTATACAAAGTTAAACATATTAATGGTTAGACATGTGTCCCGAACGATATGCAATGATTGAGGGGTAATTTAAGCTGAGATGGAGGTAGCGATAGATTTAATGTATGTAGCGAGCTTCTGATGATGTTCACATAGTCGTCAAAGGGTCTTACTTGTTGAGGAAAATGGTTATATAAAAAAGATTATGCACTGGTGTATCAGTGAGTTGCTATCTTTATGTTGTTTTTGGGTAGCTTTTGATTAACCTGCTAGGAAAAAGGTCAGTTCGGTGGCTTTAAGTATGGGTCGGGCCAACGTTATATGTTTGTGACCCATTATGTTTTCTTTCCTTGTGTTGCATAAATCTTATTATTGTGCATTAGGAAAAATGCGAGAAATGAGTTAGTAGATAATAAGGTGGGGATGGGGGACTTAAGCAACAATTTTCTATCCTTGGGATAAATTAGAATGCAGCGGGTACTGGGGGAATAGCCACGAGGGGAACAAAAATAGAGAGCTGAAAACTTTGAGGGAAAACTTGAGAGAGAAAAGAAATTCTTGGTGGATTGTAATCCTTGTAATTTTGCTTATTGATCTAGTGGATTGTAATACTACAACAAAGCTTCAATTACCCAGTTCACGTCGAAACCATTCTTGCAAGACGTAAGTGGAAACATCAAACCTGGGTAAAATCTCTCATGTTCTTACACTCAATGATTTTCTTTGATCTTGTCAATTGCTAGTAGACCCATCGTTGATTTCTTCCGTGAATTTTATACTCGTTTGTCACAACAAATTGGTATCAGAACATTATTTGTGTGAAATTTATGTTGTTTATTGTGTTCTCACAAGGTGTTCGATAAATTGTCTCTTGTAAGTTTGTGCTTGTTTTGTGATAGCGGTGATTTCCAAAGTCGATATTGAGAAGTTTGATGGGTCAAATGATTTCGAGTTGTGGAAGGTAAAGATGGCGTACCTAGGCAACATGGGGTTTGTCAAAGCTCTTTTGGGAGTGGATAAACTTTCTTTTACCTGGGATGAGGCGAAGAAGGAAGATGCATTAGAAACAGCTCACAAACATTGATCCTTAGCCTTGTTGATAAAGTGTTAATAGAGGTGGTTCGTTACAAGTCGGTCGCAGAGACGTGTTAAAGCTAGAGTCCCTCTACATGACGGAGACATTATCACGATGTTTATTTCTCAAGGAGCAGTTCTTCACATTCAAGATGGTGGAAGAGCGAGACTTGATGGACCATTTTGATGAGTTCAACAAGTAGGTGGTAGATTTAGAAAACATTGGGATGAAGTGTGATGATGAATATCAAGCTTTGGTTTTGCTTCATTCGTTGCCTAAGTCATACGAACACATTGTTGATGTCCTACAACATGGGAGGGACGATATCACCCTCGATGAGGTTATAGGGGCCTTAAAGTCTAAGGAGCACAAAAGGCAGATGGAGATTGATTCTACTAGCAGAGATAACTTGGGGATGCACCAAGGGAGGTCGGACAATAAATATTTCAAAGTCTAGAAGAAGTCACAGTCGAAGTCTCAAAACTCGAAGAAATTCATCATCAAGTGTTACAAGGGCCATGAAGAAGCACACACGAAGAATAATTGTCTGAATGGAGAAGATGGAGCGACCAAGAGGCGAGATGATGATGTAGTGGTATTCCATGGTGTAGACCATGGATATGAGGACTTCATGGTCCTTGTAGTGTTGAACTCATACCCGGATAAAAGGTGTATCAAGGACTCCAGTTGCTCATTCGACATGACACCGAATGAAGGTTGGTTCAAAAGCTACGAAATGGCACCTTCAAGTGAGGTATTGCTTGGGAACAAAAAATCATGTAAGGTGGCGGGGATTGGTTCGGTGAGAATCAAGACCCATGATAGGATTGAACAGATATTGATGGAGGTGTTACATATCTCGGAATTGCGGAGGAACTTGATTTCTCTTGGTATATTGGACTAACGTTGGTTTTGTTGGAAAGGCGAGAAATTGTCACTAAAGGTGCGTTTCTGGTCATGAGGGGTGGTAGGGAACATTGCCTTTTTCTTCTTCAAGGGAGCACGTTGGTTGGTGATATGGCAGCTATTTCAGAGCCATGGAAGATTTGCTTGGCGAGCCTTTGGAACAAACGACTTCGAAACAGGGTCTCATTATCCTCCAACGCGTAAACTCGAGCTTGTACCTTCGGTTAGTTTCTCCCACTTGCTCTCCCGTTCTGAGCAAATTTGGTGACCGATGCCTAGGATCCCAATGGTCGAGACAAGGGATTCGGCTGGGCCAGCGAGCACTCTGATATTCAATGTTCAGAACTCCCACACCGTAGACACTTATTCCCCTTTTTTACATCAATTCATCTTCCCTTCCCACAATACGTGCAATGAACTTGAGGTACTTCTCTCAAAAAAATACTTGAGCCATATGCCATAGCCCATGTTCGAGGCATGTCTCTTCTAGGGGTTTTGTTTTCCCCGGAGATTGATCCCTGTGAGCCTGAGGCCTATATTGATTGAGACTTCACATTCCCTATCTTTCCTGGTGCATGGTCTGCAAGACATTTTTGGTTTCTTCCACCCTCTAAGCTAATTCGACAGCTGCAACATAATTACTTTGATACGTCGGAGCTAAAGCACCTCTCAATTCTAGCCTTAACCCTTTGATGAATATACTCTTCCTTTCATCATCCCTAGAGACTAACTTCTCTATGAACTTAGCTAGTCCAGAAAACTTTGCCCCGTACTCTACTATGCTCATTAGGCCTTGCTTCAAGTTTATGAACTCTTTTTCCTTCCTTTCTTTAATTAGAGGTGGAATGTACTTCATCTTAAATTCCTTCTCAAAATTTTCTAGGTTCGGGGACTTTCTTCCATTTCACCTTTCCTCTATATTTTGTTCCACCAATCTTGTACAACTCCTTCTAATTGAAATATGGAAAAACTCACCTTCTGTTTATCAGTGTATCCCAGGGCCCGGAAGGTCCTAGTCATTGTTTCCATCCAATTTTTGGCAACTTCATCATCTGGGCTAACGTTGAACCTGGGAGGATGAAACTTCTAAAATTAATCCAAGGCTACATCCTCTATCTTCGGCATTTGACCTCGATCCCTAGAAAGTGATTCGGATTGGTTATCTCTTTCTAACATACGGCTCAGTATTTCTGTAACCTAATTTGTGAACAACTCTATCCCGCTGGGTGGAGGATTTGTCTCATAGGTGAGTTCGAGCTTCCACCTTGTTCTCCTTCCATTGGAGCCTACACACATTGAGTTACTTTACTAGTTTTTTGATAACATTATATAAACACTTATTATACATACCTTACTATTTATTTATACAAAAGAACACAATATAGTTTACATAATATGTTAGTTTTATTACATAATAACTTCGTAGTTTACATAATATTTTACAATAACTTTATAGTGTACATAATATTACACAATAACTTTAACCTAGTGATGTCCTCACATGATCTAAAATTGGGACTCTCCCTAGTTTTACCAATTATATTTTACAACGAGTTAGGCTTAATCTTCTTTCGGGTCTATTGATGGTTCCTATCCTTAACTCGCAGGATCCACCAAATGCAAAATTGGGATCTGCAAGTACCAAAATTCCTAGTCTACTACTACAGTTATTCTACATTTTAGTCCTAACCAACCCTTGAAACTTCAGTGGAGGCACCTCCTTCCTTTCGCTCGTCTCCAGAGGATACCCGATTCACCAGGTCATCTCGAAGTGCATAAATGGTTTGACCCATTGTCTCCGAAGTCTGCCCAATGTGCCTCCAAACTAGTTCGGTAAGTTGTCTATGGTATACTGTTAGGCCCATCCGTAGTATTCGAGCACTCCCTCGAGTCAGGGTTAACTCTCGTACGACTTCTTGACGCTCGATGTCCCATTGCCCCAGTTCTTGGGTCCTTTTGTTCCTCATATGGTCACGCTCCGGTATCGCTGCATTAGCCCTAACCTCTTATGCATTGGCACGTAGACATTGTTCCCACATTGCATCGTTCATTAACTGCTTGTGGTTTTCGAGGCTAAGGACCTTAACAATTAACTTTGCTCGCTCCATGCCTAGGGCGTGCACGACCCAATTGGGGTAGGAATGAGTCTTCCCCCACTCTGGTAGGTCTAAAGGCCCTGGTAATGTGAAGAACATCTCTGGGAGAGCTCCTGAGTGCCTTTTCAGCTCAATGGGCTCTAGGAAGTCATTGGTCGCAACTTCTCCTTCGTCGTCCATTGGCCAAAATAATAAAACTGTTATTTTGACAGGTTGGACCCAACTAGTCACAAGATCTACTATCTCAAATTTATTTAGTTTTCTCTCGCTCCCTAACCAAGTCCTAGATTACCAAATTAGGGTAGGACACTTATTTTTATTTATTTATTTTCTACCCTTAACGGCCTTATCTTGTTGTATATACTATGATGATTTGTATGGTAATTAGTACCTCATTGTCTAGTCTTGGGTTATTAAAAATTTATTATTATTTAAAGATATTTCAATTTAAATCAAGAATCTGATTCAAACTTTGGGCTGGCCAACCCCAAGTGATTCAAAAGTTTTCTCAATTCAAATAAGCGGGTCACTTTCTTAATTTTTTAGTTATTATTTTACATTTTAATCAAGTAATCCCGAATTAATTAGTTTTGATACACATTCTTTAATTATTATTTTTGCTTGGATTGTATAATTTTATTTTTTGAAAAAAAATTGAAGGTTCTTCCTAGGACTAAGGATCAATGATTTTATTGTTATAACATTTCCCCCTAATAGGTTCCCTAAATTCTTACCCAGAAACTTCGTATACATCTATTTTCAATGATTGCTAGTTTTACAATCTAGGAGAAAATTTTAAGTAGTGTTTATAATTTATTAAGTTTTAGTGGAGTCTTTTATTAAGATATGTTTTGGTTCAGCCTTAACTTGATTTGGAAAAAGCTCGGATACCGCATCTATAAAACTCCAAATCCACCACCACCTTGCTCAATGCAAGTATCGGGTCGGAGTTGAGCGCGTTATCATAATCCAATGAGTCAGATTACTTAAATGCAGTAACAAGCAAATAAAGTTTATGCGGAAAAAAAATTAGAATTACAAAACCTAACTTACTATTACAATGAAAGTCTTTATACAAGTATTAAATAGGGGGTTTAACAAAAAATACAGGCAAAAGTTCTACAAAATCTGGTAAGAATCAATTTTACGTTAAATATTTTACATTATCCTAACGGCTCATCTACACCTGTTAGGAATATTTAAACTAGGGTAAGCTCCTTGATTAGTGAGGTTCCATCGCCCATATTTACCAAGTTAGATTTAGTGATCACATAAAGCACATATATAGCCACATAAATTCTATCACATAGTAAAAGGATACATGTGGGTTATGCCAAGACGCAGTCAAGTTCCTATATGGACATTGTGAATGGCGTTAGGGAATAAAACTTTCAATAATGCTCGAAGGCTATCATGATTAAGGAATCCATACTTGTCAACCACGCCCAATATGTTCAATTACGAGCTCGTATCAGAAATTTAGATAGTAATACTAGCATACCAAAACTCCACGTGTATCCGGTCTAGTCTATACCGTTCCTCACCGAATTTGACCGAACTACAATTGCGTTGGGGACCACACAAAAACACGAACAAGTAATCAGGTAGCACATAATCCAAGTTTCAAATGGCAAGATAAAGTACAAGTCGGTCATCCACATGTAATATCAGGGAAATTAATTCACATAGTATCACAATAATTAACACTAGTGTGATAAAGTACACACCATTCTCAATTATTATGAAACCAAATAATAGACATAAAAAGAACATAATATCATTAAACATTTCCTATAATATATAAAATTATAAAATAACACATATGAATTCAAAAGGCATAAAATAGCATGCAATAGTAAAATTTAATTCAATTCATGATATGGCGATGCAAACAGCCACAGAATTTAATGTAGTTTCAGCGTTTTTGAATAATTTGTCTACTCTGCCGATCTTAACTGCCTAAAGTTTGGTAAAGGGAGTGTGTCTAAATGAAGAATTCGGGTTACCCTGTTTATACTCTCTAGTTGCATGGGTTAAGTCGATTACTCCATCCCTAATTGTGTCTTACTTCTTCTTTTTATCCTATTTGTTAATAATTTTATGATTTTATAATCTTAAATTATATATAACAATAAATTATAAAAGATATATATATTAAAAATATGTATTATGACAAATGTAGTAATATATCACATAATAAATTTCATATTTATATTAAAAAATATAATATTCAAAAAATCTAAAAATTGAAAATTGTTTTGTTCTATTTAAAAATACAAAAAGTAAAAGGAAAATTTCAAAATATGATTTTTATTTTTCAAAATCTAAATTAAATTTTGGTTCCTTTTAGAAATTAAGATTACATTCTTTTAAAAAATATATACTCCCTTTGTCTCGTAAGTAATTGAACAATAATTTTTTCAAGGTGTTCAATGAGCATATTTGACTGTAAACATATTTAGTTACCGATAATAATATCGCATAAAAAATTGATATTTAAAAACTAGATGTTTAGATAAATCTAACAAGACCTCCCAAGATATTTTTATTATGTGTGGATTTATTTTCATTAACGGTCAAAGTTTGCAAAGTTTGACTTCCAAAAAGCAATTCTAAAATTACTTATGGGACAGAGGGAGTGTATGGTCCTTTTTAATTATGGTTCATAAAATGAAATTTGGAATTAATTTTGAAAATTAAATTTGAAAAAAAATCTAATTCAATAATTATAGTTGTATTATTAAATTTCACATTTCAATTTATTTTTTGTAAACTGATTTATTTGAATTAAATTTTAAAGGTAAATTAATGAGTATGATAGAGAGAATTAAGTGGGGTCCATGAAGTGAACAATAGAGTGATTTAATTGCGGAATCAATTGCTGAGGTGGAAAAGAAAGTTTATTATTTAATGAAGTGAAATCGCAAGATCGGGATCGGAGCGGGCTTACCATTGCACGTGGTCTAAGAGTATGTACAATGGTAAAACCGCTAAAAGACCACTCTTGTGGTTTCTATCAATTAAATATTCATTCTCTCTCTTCCACCTCACCAAAAGCAATCATAAAGAAATCACTTCAGTTTTACCCACCACAATGGAGCAATTGTTCAAAATGGAACCAGTTTTAATCAAAATTTACAGTTTGGTATCCAAATTTTAAAAATGCGCAATTATGGTACCCGGATTTACATTTATGTTCCAGAATGATACTCAAACCGGTCATAGCTGGTTTTGATTTGGTCAACCCTCAAGTCAACGGTCAAAATGGTACCCACTTTTAATCAAAAT
>JAUOBV010036739.1:0-14225 GCA_032360425.1 Rubia occidens
ATGGAGAAATCGGCACACACAAAGAATACAGGATTCTGCAGAAACCTAGTTCAAACAGGATTTGTCTTCTTTGTCCTTCACTGACTACAACTAAATGTCCTAATCTAATCCTAACAAATTCTTGGCTACAAATTTAATGTCATGGCCGAAAATAACAAATTAACTAACCAACTAACTAACTAATAATATTCAACCTAAAATCTCCTATTACAAGGCCTATGCGGCCGATTGTTAAAATTTATTAATTTATAACTTTATAAATTCTAGCTTCTTTCTTCCGGGATTCATGAAACGAGGAGTGACATCATTATCATTTTGGTTGTCCACATCTGTAACTTGGTTTTACGACAAGATTACACAACCTCACTAGAAAACCTAGTGGGAAAAAGAGGATTGTGTATTCTTGGCCAAAATCTTTTAGGCTTTCCTAGAATAATAATCAAATATTTTATGAGGATCACACGATATACTCCTTCCACGTATCCATGATTGAAATTATAAATTTACTCCAATGACAATCTCGTATATTCACATGCACCTTCCATATGTCGATTGCCTTTGATATTCGTATCAACCATGCTCATCTCAAACTCGGCCTGTATCAGGGATGCAAAATCATATACCATAGATGATGAAGTAGAACCAAACACAATATCATCCACATAAATTTGATCAATGAAAATCTTTGAGGATTTATTAAGCACAAATAAAGTGCGATCTACTCCCCCTCGACGATAACCTTTTTAAGTAGAAAGTTGGTCAATCACTCGTACTATGCTCTAGGTGCATGCTTGTTTCATGCCACATAGTGCCTTCTTAAGTTGATAAATGTGATGTGGGTAGTGAGGATCTTCAAATCCTTTAGGTTGTTCCACATTCACCTCTTCATCGACCACTCCATTCAAAAAGGCATTTTTGGCATATATCTGATATAGTGTAAAATTCCTAGTATATGCAATAGCTAGTAAGATTCGAATAGACTCTAACCTGGAAACTGACGCGAATGTCTCATAAACTTCTTCAACCTGAGTATACCCTTAAGCAACCAATCTTGCTTTATTTCGAGTAATCTGTCCATCAGCATCAAATTTGTTCTTGAAGATCCACATGATACCAATAGCATTTAGACCTTTTGGATAAGGAGTGAGGTACCATACATTATTGCGTTCAAATTTACCAAGTTCTTCCTGCGTTGTTACAATCCAATATTCATCAAGTAGAGCTTCCTTGTATTTTTTTGGTTCAATGAGTGAGATGAAACATTGCAGTTTTGCAAGTTCTCTGTAGTTTACTCGAGGTATTAATCGGGTTCTCCTTGTGGTACCACCTGTGTTGGAACATGCATTGTTGTTGTGGGAGAGGATGTTCCAACACACTCTTATTCTTCAGGTTCAGGCAGACTTTCTGATTGCTAGGATGTTCCAACATAGTCTGACTGTTCAGGCGGACTGTGCTGTGTTGGAACATGGTCTTCATCTGGTTCATCTTTTCTATTACTTAAACTATGTTTGTCATCAGAATCATCCACAAAAATATTTAAAATTCCAAAAAAGAAATTTTCTGAAGATTATACACACGGCTGTCAAACTTTGCCAGTTGATCTCTATCTCTGAGATTGTGTCACTTGCTTCCAAACACATGAAATTAAGAGACATTTGGCTTCTTTCCCTTCCAAATATTGTATGATGTTTTGCTTGTGAATGGACGAAGGTATACACGATTTATTGTATAACAGGCTGTATTGATGGCTTCTGCCGATAATTTTTTGTGTATTTCTTTCTCAGCAAGCATGACTCGAGCCATCTCCTGAAGTTTCCTATTCTTCCTTTCTATAATGTCGTTCTGCTGAGGAGTGATCGGAGCAGAAAATTCATGTTGAATACCAAGTTCATTGCAGAAATCACTGAACTGAGAATTTTCAAATTCCCTGCCATGATCACTTTGGATTCTGACAATTTTTCCTACTGGATTTCCTTTCTCCATCTACAATTTTATCACCAAACTTCTTAAAACATCCAGAGTATCAAATTTTTCTTTAAGAAAAGCCACCCAAGTGTATCTAGAGAAATCATCAACACATACAAAAATGTACTTCTTTCCACTCACACTTGGTGCATTGACTGGACCCATCAAATCCATATAAAGTAATTCAAGATTTTTTTAGGTTGTAATATACTGTACTGAAGAGTGGGGAGATCGAATTTGTTTACCTTGTTGGCATGGTCCACACACAATTCCATGTTTGCTCGTAAGTGTAGGCATACCTCGTACTGCCTTCAAGTTGGCAATTTTCACCTAGGCTTTGTAGTTGATATGACCAAGCTTCATGTGCCACAAAGTTCCTTCATATTGTTTTGAACTCAGACATTTTAATTCTTGTTCCAGGAGGTAATAGTTGTCTGATGATCGAATACCTGAGAGAACTTTATCTTCACCATGTCTTACAATACATTTGTCTTTATGAAATTCAACTGTCATGTTATCATCACACAATTGACTGATACTCAACAAATTTACCTTTAGGTCTTCAACGAGCAACACACTAGTGAATGCAGGGAATCCTTCAATATGCATTTCACCTTTGCTAAATACACGACTCTTCTTTCCATCACCAAAAGTAACAAATCCACCATCACAAGGTTCATTTTTTATCAGAAATTCCTGTGTTCCAGTCATGTGTCTAGAGCACCCACTATCAAAGTACCATGAGTCTCTAGAATGTGCAATAAGAAAAGTATGAGCAACAAGGAAAGTACTAGTGCGTTTAATAATCCATACTTTTCTGACCATCCTTGATTGTTGGACCTGGTTTATGTTGGAATATGCAGGCAGTTGTCGTCTATTCATGAGGTCTCCGAGTAGTCTAAGGCATTGTTCCTCAGTATAACCTTGATACATGCAGTATCTACAGACAAGAGGTTTTCGTGGAAGTGTCTTGATTACTTTTCTCTTCATCTCTTGAATCTCTGACTTGAAATCTACTGTGCTGTCTGGTGAGTTATCATAGACAATTCCTTGTCGATCTCCAATACTCTTTCCTGACAATTCCTTGTCGATCTCCAATACTCTTTCTCATGGTCAGGATGTTATCAAGTTTTGCCTTTCCAATGTTCATCTTAGCAATTGATGCCTTGGTAATTTTAGCTTTCTTAGTTGCTGAGTTTAGATTCAATCTTAAGTCATCATTCTCTCTTATGAGTTCAACAACCAAAACTAGTAACTCCTTGTCCTTTTCAGCCAATTGATTTTTCTCCACCATTAGAGATTTGTTTGTATCAACAACCTTTAACCACATGTCATACATATTTTCATATGCAGTATAGATATCTTTATCGCTCACAGCTTGGCCTTCATCATTACTGGAGGTGTCGTCAGAACCTGTGTTGGAACATACAGACTTCTCCTTTTCTGACATGTTGGAACATATATCCCCATCATCTGATCCATCGTGATTTTTTGCTCCAAATGCCATATAATTGTTGTTAAGTTCCTATTCATCTTTCTCATCTTCTTCATCCTCACTCCATGAGGTGACATAATATTTTCTTTGCTTCTTTTTGGTATTTGCGCATTCAACCTGGATGTGTCCGAACCCTTCACATTCTCTACATTGAATTCTTCATGGCTGTTTTGTTTCACCACTTTGATTTCTAGAGAACTACTGATTTCCTTGTTTCATGCAGATTCCTTGATTGTTTGGAGAGTCTTGTGCCCAAGGTCTATTGTCGCCAAATATCTCTTATGATTTCTTATTCACCACCTTCTTCGGCATTCTCAAAAAATTCATAGTGATGAGTGCAAGTTCGTTAAAACCATCTTCACTATCATATTCATGACTAATCCTTGATGACAAACTTTTAAAGGCCAATTCCTTTTGAGCTTTCTTAGCAGGTTGCTCTATTTTCATATTATAAGTTTGTAGTGATCCCATTAGTTCATCTAAGGTCATAGTGGCTACATCTCTAGCTTCTTCTATTGCTGCTACTTTCATTGCAAAAAAAAATCGGAAGTGATCTCAAGGTCTTTTTCACCAGCTTTGATTCCTTGTAGACCTTTCCCAGTTGATATGCCACATTGGAGATGTCTCTGAGTTTTTCATTAAATGTGGTAATCGTATCATCCTCCTCCATTTTCAATTCTTCAAACTTTGTAGCCAACATCTATAACTTGGATTCTCGTACATGACTCATTCTTTCATGCACAGTCTGCAGAATATCCCAAGCCTTCTTCTCCTGATGACATGTAGAGATCAGTCCAAACTGATTTTCATCCACCGCTGTGAAGATACCATTCAATGCCTTTGAATTCGCCAATGAAAACTTCAGTTCATCTGGAGACCATGATGACTTATCTTTGAGCTTTTGTTTCTTTGAACTTGACTCTCCCCCTGTCTCCTTCGAGCTATATTTAGCATCCTGAGTTTGATGTTTCCATTCGATCTTAACATAGTGCCATGCTAGTTCATCTAGTGAGTTTATAAAGAATCTCATGCTTACCTTCCAATAGTTGTAGTTTGTTCCTTTCAACAGTGGTGGCTGAGACACCGAATCTCCTTCTTTGGTCACCATAGAAAAACTGGATCACACTTCCCTTGACATAACCAAGGTAAGAATAAGTGACCAAACTCTGATACCAAATGAAATTTTGGTTTTACCTATTTAGCTTATTTATTAAACTCGTGTTCCAACATGGCCTATCTAACTAAGCATGTAGTAGAAATAACACAAGAACACACAAGACTTGGTTACACAGTTCGGTGAAATCCACCTACATCTGCGGGTTCTGGCCCAGTTCAGAATGAATCCACTAACCAGAAAAATATAGTACAAAGTATACCATACAATTATACTTATCTTCTAATTGTTAACTTGTGAATTCTGCAAGCTCCCATTGCTACCGATCCACCTTGATCAGACTCCCTCTAACCTCAAAACTCGTCAATGATGGATCTCCTCCTCCCGAGAAATTAAGGTTTACGTTTTGTACTAATCAACGGGTAACGGTATTTTGAACATATGTATCCTGGCTCTTGCAGTACTCTCAGAAAGATATAAAATCAGAGTGTATATTTTCTCAATAAATTTCGTGAGTAATGCAGATGTCCACTATAAATAGTCCATTGAGCAGATCAAAATTCTCCATGATTACATCCATAATATTCCCATTCTTTATCTGCTTCAGAAGCATATCCAAATACCATAAATAAAGGTATTTTCCTTATCTCAAATATCCCACAATATTCTATAAATCCAATTCCACAATTATAAGAATGTTCCATGAATCCATTATGCTTTATATACGTCTGAATCAATATTTCATAATATCCAAATTTCCATAATTCAATATCATGCAATATTCTATGATTAATCAAACCGTCAGATTTTCGTATGTTCCAACATGGAATGTTTTTCTTTTCCAGCTTAGTTCACAAATTACAACTAAATAAATATTGTAAACCATATGACTTAACAATGTCGTTGGCCAACCCGATTATAATTCAGATGGCTGGCCCATCACATATATGCCTACTCAAGGATATACCGGTATTTGGCCTCCGGGTATGGGTAAACCATTCGTGAGGAGGTCTCTAGTTACTGGGGAAATTGGATTTTATCCCCAGCACTCGAGGAAGAAAGCAAGGAATCTATACCCCTCGAAGAAGGAGAAATATGGGAAGAAGAAGAAGAAGTATCTCCCTCGAAAGAGAGATGGAGATATCTATTGGTGAGCCTCCTGCCTCGAGAGCACATAAATCTATCTCGAAGATCATATATTTGATCCCTTTAGGCTAGATGATACCCCTAGATGTGGATTTCCAGCCTTTAAGAGCAGATGAATCATCTGACAACCTTCCTGAATGAAGGTCGGTCATCTTCCTTAAACACCTTCGTTCAGGTCTTTGTTTCCCCTTTCCTCCACTATTCTCCAAACTTCTCAAAGAGTTCCAAGTTAGCCCAGCACAAGTGCATCCCAATGTTCTATTGCTTATTTTGATGTTTCTAACAAGATGTCACGAATTTGAGATCAAACCGAAGTACAAATTGCTTCGTTCATTATATAGTGTGTCCTATAGTGGCATATTCATAGTGAACATTATCACCTTCATTGATGGAGAAAAGAAACAAAAGATTTTTGTAGTTCCCTCTCATTTGGGTACGTGAAGGAATCGGAGAAATGGATTTACTTTTGACTTCAGAAGGAACAAGGTTCTTCAATAGAACTCGAATATAAAGGTTGAGTTCTCGAAAGGAGGAAAACACTCTTAACTTAACCATCTCGAGGATGTTAGGTGACGCCTTCTAGCCTCATCCCTCGATTATAGTAATTTCTCCAACCCTGATGAAACCGTTGGCGATTTCATTTGGTCAACCAAAATTTATGAAGAGTACGTGTATCAGAAGCTACGAAGGAATAGAAAACTGTCCACGTCACAACATCCTCCTTTTGAGGCTGAAATTGAGAAAGGCAAAAGGCAAAAAAGAGTCGAGGATGATCCACCTCGGAAGCCCCCTCTTAAGACCTCTCCTAACAACTTAAGATCCTCAGAAGTCTTCGAATGTGTTAATAATAGGTTTTGTTATTTTGTCTCTTTCTTTTCTTGATTTTTGTTTCTAACCTCATTTAATTTTTTTTTCAGTGGGTATCGGCTCAGCTTTGCAGTCAAAGAAAGGGAATGCTTCTACCCCCTTGAATCTGACATTCACTATTCCCCCAAAAGAAGGACAAGAGGTCAGGTGGAGACATTTCTTCTTTGAGGAAGAATCAGCACCAAAAAGTAACGACAACAATGCCTGAGTTCCACCCCTCGTCATCAAGCTAATCAGCAAACTCCCTCCTCGAATACTCTCACAACTACCTCGAGTAATCCTATTTTTAAGGAGTAGGTCCTAAGGACCTTTGCCAGCAATCCACAAGTTAGTTTTACTTTCTCTTCCCCCTTTTTTATTCTTAGCTCTGCCCTTTATCGAGCTATTGAGGCCCTTACCTTTCCAACTATTTTTTGATTACCTTGTTATATCCTAGGTGTCTCAACACCTTGGCCAAGTTGCACAGAGGATCGAGGAGCAGGTTTCTTCCTTGTCCTCCCTGCTACAAGTTCTAGATTCTGACCATGACCAATTGCAAAAGAGTATTAAAAAATACCTTAAAATTTCTAAGCTGGTAGAGGCACTCGAATCCTCAAAAAAGAGGATTTCAGAGCTCGAGGCTAACAGTAGGAAGGCCACCCTTGACAGAGAGGCCCTTGAATTAAAGGTAAAGGCAGCTGAAGATAGGGATGATTATGGGTCCAGACCCAGACCCAGACCCATAGGGTCTAAACCCATTGGGTCGGGTATGAGTCTAAAAAATTATATCCATCTGGTATGGGTCCGGGTATGGGTCTAGATTTTAGAAAATGGGTCTGGGTCTAAAATATTAAGACCTAGACCCGACCCAGATCCGACCCAGACCTTACCAGTAGACCCATATTATCCTAACTATATATATTATTTATCCTAATTTCTAAATTACTTTCATATTTTCTTTATATTTATATTTTTAATTAATTAAATAATGTGTATTGTATTTTTTTCTTGGAGAATTAATTCATGTACATATAGAACATGAATTATTTATATTTAAGATAATACATATTTTATTTAGTGAAGAAAAAAATATAAAGTTAGACCCATTTAGAACCCGTTTTGTATGGGTCTAAGATTTTCATACCCTACGAGTTTGGGTCGGGCCTGGGTCTAACTAAACTTTTTTAGGTTTGGGTTCGGGTCTTATTGAACCCGACCTAGACCCGATCCATGATCATCCCTAGCTAATGATCATAAGGCTCAAGCGTTCCTGCTTGAGGTTTTCAAGGATAAGCTGATGAATAGCAAGGAGCTATTCGAGTTCTTCGTTGAACTCATCGAATTGGCCAAGAAGCTCGGTTGTAGCTCTCAGATCGACGAGGAACTAAAACTAAGGTTGACTCCCTCCTTGTCTGAGGATGATATCAAATTCTTGGAGTCTTTTATCCAGCCTGATGCTATCAAGACTCTGGATCAAAAGTGGGAGGAAGCATTCACAAGGGATAGCTTGAGTTTCGCCTTCCGGAACTTCTTGAAGTCTAGTGGGCATTTCCATACAGCTGAAGAGATTCGAGCTCTCTCTCGAGGTGGTAGCTACTAGTGCTATTTAGCAACCAGCTACGGGGGAAGGAACTATGGAAACCCATGCTCGAACCAACACTGAATATGATGCTAATAGGGTAGGGGAAAGAATGTAACATTTTCCTAGCTTGTCCTCCCCGTGTACTTTATTTCTTAATGGAAAAGTGTTGTGCTTACTGATTTTTCTTTGTTTTTTTAATTCTTTGTCCTCGTAGTGTAAGTCACTAATGAGGCAGCTTCAATGCATTTCCAAGGAGTTCTCTAATACTTGAATAGAGCTGAACAAAACTAGCAAACATCTAATGAAGTCAATGCTAGATCTTGCCAGGTGCAATGAGGAAAGAAACTTTCTATGTGGGGAGAATCATCAACTCAAGGAAGAGTTAAAACATGGCAGAATGGTGAGCACCCTACCTTTAAGAACTTGCTAAAAGATTACGAGTACAAAAAGTATAACAGGGTGATACCTCTCGAGGTTGTTGAAAGTTGCGACCCCGCCGAGAAGGATTGCCAAGAAACGATACATCATATAACCAATCAATTTGGATCCTTGAAAAGATGCTTTGCTGACACCAATAGGCTTCTAATTCTCGATGCTTGTCTTACACTTAGCTGAATTGAAGCATATAAGTTTAAGTTTAAGTCCCAAGAAATCAAAGCCTCGGAGCTAAAAATCAAAGAATCGGAGAAGATAATTTTTCTTTACGATGTAAGCCTTCGAGCTCATTGCATGTACCACGGTGTCATTCATCCAAAACTTGTGGAAAATCAGTTTCTACCTAGGTTCCTACTTAGGGCGTCCCACAATTGGATTGTCAATCGTAAGTCATATTAGACAGGGACCCTTCGTCAAAAAAATCCTCTGACACTATCTTAGAATGGCTATGAGAGTTTCTCCATATTCACACCCTTTCAAGAGGATGAAGATCCTCAGTTTCAAAAAATTCAAGGGCCAAGAAAGGTGATAAGCTACGAATCTTCGAGCAATGCTACTAAACTATCCTCAAAAACACATTGTTGAGATGAAAATCTTTAGTTAAGGAACTTGGAAGATAATCCCTCATAAAAATGGTCTTGGTCGAAGATAACGATAGATCCATTCGAGTATCCCAAAGAGGAGCAGATGGAAGACCTTCAACGTGCGGCCGGTATCAAGATAGATGAACTTGAGTAACTGGAAGTGAGATTGGGAAAGTTAGTTCCATAAATTAAGCAAATAGGATGGAAGAACTTTTCGTTCCGTTACCCAAGTTTCCACAATGTAACTGAGCTTGTAATGTATATCCATAATTTAATATATATCGAGTGTATGTCATAGCTTAAATTTTATCATTGCTATGTACTCGGTATCATGCTAAATTAAAGTAATAATACTTGAGTAGCTTATGAGTGTTAGCGTAAATTAGGTATGCTATCAACAATAATATTATAAGAGTAGCTAGTAATACTTCCTCAAATTGATGATATTCCACCTTCTGGGCACCCAAACACCGTCCCTGGTTTCAAGGACATAGATACCTCCCAGATATGCTTCCACTACCTTGTAGGGTCCTTCCCTATTAGCAGCCAATTTTTCTTCAGGTTCACGTCGGCTCTTCTCATTTTTTTCTCATCACTAGATCTCGGGGGTTAAACTGTACCCTCTTGACTCTCCTATCATGATAACGTTTAACTCTTTCTTTCACCTTAGCTTCATGGAGGGATTCCAACTCTCTCATTTCTTCAACCATATCGAGATCCAAACAACTAGTTTCATCATTCACTCTTTCTTCTGTAGCCGACATCACTCTCGGACTTGGAACTCCTATTTATGCGGGAATTACTGTGTCTTAACCATAAACCAAGCCATGTGGTGTGTCACCAGTAGCATAAGACTCAGTTGTCCGATATTCCCATAAAACACTGGGTATTTTGGATATCCAGTTTCCCTCGGTCCCCTCGAGCTTGGCTCTGATGCCATTCTCTATTGTTTGGTTAGTTACCTCAACCTAACCGTTGGCCTGTGGATGATAGACTGTCGTTACCTTTTGCTGTATCTTATATTCCTTGGACTATTTCTTGAATGGATCTTAGGCAAACTGTGTCCCATTATCGGTAATTATAGTCCTTGGAATTCCGAAGCGACATAATAATCTTCCAACAGAACGTAAAGACTGGATTTCCTTTTATGTTGGTTAGCAGCTCAGCTTCAACTCACTTGGTAAAATAATTGATGGCCACAATAAGATATTTGAATTTCCCTGGGGCTTTCGGGTAGGGTCCCACCAGATCGATCCCCCACTTATTGAATGGCCACGAACTGTGAATGTTTTTCATCTCTTCCAGGGGGATGTAAATTATGGAAGCATGCTTCTGACATTGGTGATAAGCCTGTATGTACCTGTTTGCATCGTCAAACATCATTGGCCAATAATAACCTGCTCAAATGAGCTTTCTTGCCACGGATCGAGCCCCCTGATAAATATTGAATATCCCTTCATGAACTAGCTTGGTTAGATAATCTACCTCATAAGGAGTGACACATCAAAGCAACGGTTGGAGATGTCCCCTTCGGTATAGAATTCCATCTTGCAGCACATGTCTCAAGGCTTTAAGCCTTATCTTTCTGGCTTCAACTACGTTCTTCAGCAAAACTCCATCTCTAAGGTATTTCACTATGGCAGTCATTCAATTGTTCTCCTCCTCGATAACCATCATTACATGTTCCTCAAAGCTTCGTCTATTTAAGGTTTCCACGAGCAACTGTCCTTAAGATTGAATTCCCAGGTCTGACAAGGCGAGCTTGCTTAGGGCGTCAGTTTCATGGTTTTCCTCCCTTGGTATCTATGTTAAGGTATATGTTTTAAGGCCTTTTAAAAGTTGCTCCATTACCTCCAAGTACCTCTGTAAATTTCACCCTCTGACTTCGTATTCTCCATTAACCTACTGAACTACTATATGAGAATCACTATAAATCTCCAGATCTTCCACTTTTAATTCCTTAGCCAACCGTAACCCAGTTATCAAGGCTTCATATTTGGCTTCATTATTCGTGGCCTTAAATGAAAAGTGTAATGCATATGGATAATCCTTACCATCAGGACTGGCGAGCAGCACCTCGGTCCCGCTTCCCCCCAAATGCGAGGAACCGTCCATGTACAACTTCCAAATCTTTTTCCTTCGAGTTTCCTTCTTTTGAGCCTCTTCTTCAACTTCAATTAGCTCCTAAGTCTCCACTATGAAGTCTGCAAGTGCTTGGCCTTTGATTACGGTTCTGGGTTGATACCGGATATCATGCTCCCCCAACTCCACGGCCCATTTCATCATTTTCCCCGAAGCCTCTGGTTTCAAAAGAATCTGTCTAATCGGGTGGTTGGTAAGCAACACTATTGTATGCCCCTGAAAGTAGGGACGTAGGATTCGTGCTGCATGCACTAAAGCTAAGACCAGCCTCTCGAGAGTTATATACCTCGTTTCTGACCCCTGTAGGGATCAATTCACAAAGTAGATATGATGTTGTTGTTCTACCTTCTTCTTGACCAGCACTGCACTAATTTGCAGAGACGAGGCATAAATATACAATAACAAAATCTCACCCTTCTCGGGCCTCATAAGGGTAGGAAGTACTCGTAGATGCTCTTTCAACTGCTTGAATGCTTCTTCATAACTTTTTGTCCACTTGAATTTCCTTTCCCTCCGAAGCACATAAAAAGGGGTAGGTGTTCCCTTCGAAAGGAATCGACTCAAAGCTGTCAAGGCAACTGTAAGCTTTTGCACATCCTTCAACGTTTGTGGACTCTTCTCATCAAAGCCTCAACTTTCTTCGGGTTAACATTGATACCCCTCTCATATACCATAAAGCCAATAAATTTTCCAGCCCCCACACCAATAACACACTTGGCTGGGTTTAATTTTAGGTTTGCCTCTCGAAGCCCTTCAAAGGTTTCCTTCAAGTCTACCAGAAACTCCTCATAACTCATACTCTTCACGACCATATCATCAACATATATCTCTATATTCCTTCCAATCTGCCCCCTGAACAACTTAGTCAGTGACCGCTGATAAGTCGCTCCAGTATTCTTGAGCCCAAGCGGCATCTTCTTATAGCAATAAGTTCCCATATTAGTGATAACGATGACTTTTCCTTGTCTTAATTTGTCATTTATATATGATGGTACCCTTTGTGAGCGTCAAAGAAAGCCAAAACCTAGTATCCAACGATAGCTTCCACCAACTTATCGATCGGCGACAAGGGATAACTATCTTTAGGGCAACATTTATTCAGGTCAGTAAAGTCTATGCATATTCTCCAAGCACCATCATGTTTTAGCACCATAGCTGGATTTCCAACCACTCCGGATAGAACACCTCCTCGATGACATCTGCCTTTAACAATTTCTCGACTTCCTGATTCATGGCTTCAACCCTTTCATGGGAGAATATCCTTCTTTTCTATTTAAGGCTTGATGGAGGGATCAATATTCAACCTATGTACTGCCAAACTCGAGGGTACTCCTGTGAAGTCAAAAGTACTCCAAGAAAAGACATCACCATATTCTTCCAATAGTTTTCTCAATATTTCCTTAATGTCCTCAAGCATCAACTTTCCTATAGCCATTGTCCCAAGATCTTGAATAGCCAACCTCTCCATGCACTGAAGCCACATTTATCTTTTTCCTTGATTCTCTCACCTCCGTAAGATTGAAATTTTTAGCTACAGTTTGATCCACTCGAAATGAAGCTATCCCCCTATCGGTTGGAAACTTCATCATTAGATTATAGGGTGACCATACTGCTCGAGCCTGGCACATCAACGGCCTTCCAAGAATCACATTATAGGGCGAGTAAGCATCGATAACTACAAAGTTACAATCTATCGTTACTCCATCAACCATTAAATACCCTAACTGACAAAGTGATTTCCCCAAAGGAAATATTGGGTTCCCTGTGAAACCAGATAAGGGTGAGGCTGACATCTTCAAATTACCATACCCCATGTCTAGCTGATCAAAGCAATCAACAAACATCCCTTCCACTCCGCTTCCATCATCAATAAAAACCCTCTTACCAAGGAATTCCCAATCACAGCCGAGACCACCATTGGATTTGCAAGTGGAGTTTGATCTGGAACTGTATCAGCCTCTGAGAATGTTGCAGTCTCATCTGGTAAAAACCTCTTATGGAGCGGCTTTCTTGCAGGAAATTTCTGTGCTCTGGCCTTCATGATTGTATTCAAGGTCATTTCTCCCATGATTCCATTAATAACATTAATCACCCTACGGATTGGCGGATTGTCACCATTTCTATTTTCCTAGTTACCCGCACGTTGTTCCTGTGGCCTCTCCTCTCTTCCTTCTTGTCCTCTATCTTGAATCTCTTGATCTCGAGATCTCCTATCTCCTCTATCTCCATTATTATAATAATTTCTCCTGTATGGCTACCATTCCCTATGATCATTCCTGGGTCTTTGGGGTCATGTATGATTATTTCAAGGTCTGAGGCCTCGAAACCGTCATTTTCTTTCACACCTCTCGATCACCATCCTTAGCTGTGCACAATTTTTCGTGTCATGACCATAGTCTCTATGATGATCACAATACAGATTTGTTGCCCTTCTCGCCCTCGTGGTATTTGGTGTGTTCTGCATAGGTGGAGGTGGCCGAAACATTCCTCTATGTATACTCAAAATCTGTGCAGGAGATCTACCCATAGGTGTTGGCAATAGGGATGATCATGGGTCTAGGACTCGACCCAGACCCATAGGGTCTAGACCCGTTGGGTCGGTATGGGTCCAAATATTTTAGACCTATCGGGTCCGGGTATGGATCTAGATTTTAGAAAATGGGTTTGGGTCTGGGTTTAAAATATTAAGACCTAGACTCGACCTAGACCCAACATGTAGACTCATAATACACTAAATATATATATATATATATATATATTATTTATTCTAATTTCTAAATTATTTTCATATTTTCTTCGTATTTTTATTTTTAATTAATCAAATAATGTGTATTATATATTTTTTAAAGAATTAATTCATGTCTATATTGAACTTAAATTATTTATATTTAATATAATACATATTTTATTTAGTGA
>JAUOBV010036844.1:0-14213 GCA_032360425.1 Rubia occidens
CCTAATTATTACTTTATTTCGTATACTACTTACTTTCATTACTTGAATGGTTACATAGATATGAGATAGGTTTATATATCTTGTATGCGATAGAATCTAGGTTCAAGATCATTCTCAAGGCTAGTTTAATATAGTTTAATCTCTCTGATTTATAGGCTTAGCAATTGTTAGATAAATCCCCCTCCACCAAATATTGTCTTAGTAACACTAGTTATTCCCGACACACAATCAGAGTCACCTGATTGTGACTTATGTTTAGTTAAATTTAAAATTCTAGTGTCTATGTGGATGATCCCGGACTTACCACTAACTACTCTATAGTAGTTGGTAGTGAGAATACGGGATCAACATAAAAATCTTATCTTTGTGAAGCGTCAACGGTAATTTGGTAAAAAGAAGGACCATGTGGGTGCCGATCAGTTTCAAATTTGTTTGAATGGATATATGTTTTATTAACTCATAGGTTTAAATGTCAATTCAATGTAGGTACGTAGTCGGTAATTGATAGAATTGAATATATCAGTAGGAATCTAAGAAAATCACCTGGTTACTTTCCTTTGATAGAATTTTTTATTGTGTAGGCATTTGAACATGCTTCCAAGAATAGCATGGTTTGTGAACGCTGCCATGTTAGGATAGTAGGAATGATGTAGTTCCGGGGAGAAATAATTTGCATGAATACCTCGCCATGCAAGTGTTTCAGATTAGTTACACTTGTTGGGTATGGCACGGGAAAGTTGAGACGGATAGCAAAGAAGTTGTTAAAAGTTAAGAAGTCACTGATTTAAATTGAGATGATGGATCTGATATCATGGTGGAGGATTTTACTAAAGAATTTCACGATAAACCTGAGTCCAAGAAGCGTTTAATAATGACAAGAAGACGACAATGTAAACAGGCTCCAAACATTATTTTTTTAACCCTACTTTGAGAATGATGAATTCAAAGGCAAAATTAGGGTTGATGGAAAAAAAGATGACTGAGACTTGTGAATTGGTTAGAGAATTTCTTCCTAAAGGTAATCGTATACCTGATAGATTGTATTCCACAAAAAGGGTTCTTTTTCCGATCAGATTGGAACGTCAAAAAAATCATGCACGTCCCAACGGTTTTATGTTGTACGTGGGGAAGGAGGATGAGGGATGAGAAATATTTTAGGTATGTGGTGAGTCTCGGTACAGACTGAAGACAAGTAGAATTGTTGTCAGTACAAAAATGGGGTTGAATTCGAAGAAAAAGACACTGGTTTATTGTATATTTTGATCATTCCAAGGATGAAGAAGTTATTTTCTTGGAAAGAACATGCTAAGTTGCTGCGCTAGAATGCTAAAAGAGTTTGACTGGTGGAAGATGTGATCAGGCATACGTGAGACATTGAGCAGTGGAAGAAGCTTGAATCTATATACCCCAAGTTTGGATCAGAGCAACAAAATTTGAGGTTAGGCCTATCTAATAATTGAATGAATCCATTTGGTAATATGAGAAGCAAACAAAAATCTTAAGCTATAATGTTGGTTATCTACATTCGTCCCTCGTAGGCTGACAATTAAATGAAAATATGGGTTGTTATCTTTGATGATTGTGAGGCCTAAGTAACCAGTTTATTATATAGATGTTTAACCATTTTATTATATACATTGTTCAACAAAGGTGTTCGCACCTACGATGGTTGTGTTGAAGAATTTTCATATTGAAGGCCTTATTTTTTTGCTCCATAAATGATTTTCCCGATAATGGGAATTTATCTGGATATTCGTTCAAATTGCACTTTCATGTGTAGTGCATGAGAATCAAACATCATTTTGTCAACTTGAAGCATACATGTATGATTGTTTATCCAGGGCATAGGCGGTTTCTTTCTAAAATTCACTTTTGGCAATCGGCGAAGAAGTGTTTCAATGGGGACATGGAGTTAAGAGGGCTGCTATTACGATTAACATGTGTTGCTATTTTTAAAAGAGTAGGGAATCGCCTAACGATTTTAGAAAGATGAAGCAAAAATATGCAAGTGAGGGAAGTAGGAAGAAATGCTCTATTTTTTCCAACTCCAGTACTGGATTGATGTGGACGTCTGAAACTTGCTTGATGTAATGCACATTGAGAAGAATGTGTGTGATTCTTTGGTTTGGAAACTTTTAGATAACCTGGGTAAAACCAAAGGTGGGTTGAAGGCTCCACTTGACTTGGTTTAAATGGGTATTAAGGAGAGTCTTGGTCATATCATAAAAGCTGATCATTGTTCTATCCCCAGTGTTTGTCATTCCATCTCTAGTCAAAGAAATATCTTATTGTGAGACCGTTAGAAGTGTCGAGGTGTCAGTGGCTTATACTTCTAACATTAGTTCATGTGTTTTGATGTGCACCTTTATGCATGCATTAACCAATGCATTAAGCACATTTATTATCATGTTTAGTTTGGTTGATTGTTAGTTTTAGTTAGGTTTACACGAAAAAGGGTTTAGATGGCCATTATTGGTTTCTTGTCTAAATCCTGATTCTTGTAGACATAATTGAAGCCAATGGACACTCTGTATTCAAGAGCACCTAGATTTTCCTTTGTGAGTTTACAAGTACATTGCTAGTGAGTATTTTTACATCATTTTGTAGAAGGTCATCCACGAGGGTGGTAGAGGATATTTGAAGGTCATTCGCAAGAATGGTAGAAGGTATTGAAGGTCATTCGCGAGGACGGTAGTAGATTGAGGGCAACGGACCTAAATATATGGTAGTAGATGAAATTGAGCCCGAAAGGCAGATTTGAAGTACAAAAACATCAAGAATGGAAGATGACGCCAACAAGCTATATTAGCCGAGGCCTAGCACGAGCCAACCTAGGCTAGCATGACCCATGCCTAGAACGGATAACATGGTCTATGCCAAGAGTGGCTAGCACGGTTCGTGCCAAGAGTGGCTAGCACGGCCTGTGCCACAGCCTCTCAACACGGGCCATGTTGGTCTGTGAAAGTTGTGTCTCCCGTGTTCCCAAGTTTGCACCAAAGGCTAAGTATAGTAGTGGACCATACCGTTTCACACGATCCGCTCCGTTTAAACTCTGAAAATGCAAAGACTAACACATGGGGGGTGAAGAACAACATGGCCTGCATCGTTCAACTAATAAAAAATGCTTCCAGCCGACAAGCTGCGCTAAACGACACGGGGCACACAATCAGAAGTTAAAAAATGGAGGTCCATTCGACGGTTTGTACCGACCAGCACGGCCATGCCTGACATAGCCAGCAATACCTGTGCCAGGCAACACAACCCATACCAGGCAACACGGCCCATGCCAAGCAAAATAGCCTATACCAGGAGCCTCTAGCACGGATCTTGTCAGACAGCATGACATGTGTCAGTGCACGACCCGCGCCAGACGACACTGCCCGCGCCAGTTGTGGCTAATAGGGTTTTGGTCTATTTTGGGCATTTTTCAGGGTCCAATTTCCTAATTCTATATATGGAGCCTATAGTTTTCTAGGGTTCAACAAGGAGGCATAATGTAGCTTTTTATTTTCAAAGTAGGCTGGAAGGAAGACGAGAATTCTCTCTAGATATCTTCTTCTCTTTCCCCATTTTCTCTCTCTCTCTCTCTCTCTCTCTCTCTCTCTTATTTTCCTAGATTCATGGCATTTAACTCAATATTTTCGATAAATCTATTTCTAGGAAGTAGTTAATTAACTTGAGGTTTGTATTTGTATTCATGATTTGGTGTTTGTTTTGTGAGATTCCTTATATCTACTTATTTCTATGTGTTTATGATTATTATGTTGGCTTGTTTTTCATGTTCTTATTAATTGCATGATTTTCACACTTATACTGGCCCACACCACAGTCTACTTTCATATTGGCGCAATTATTGATATCCCTTAGGGAAAGAAACCTAGATGTTCTAGGGGTAACCATAGTCCGAAATCGTATGAGTTTACGCATATGGGTTTTTGAGTCAACGTTACGATCAACCATACACTAGTATTAGCCGATAAATTTACCCGAAGGGTTACAGATAGAGATAGCGATATTGGAAAACTAGGGTTAGCATTTTTCAACCCTAGAGCTATCAATAAGGTGCTTCACCCACTTTTCCTTTTTAGGTTTAGGGAGAAGCATTTTTGGTGTAGTGCCCGAGACGTAATAGCATCTGGGAGATTCAGATCTACAAAACAAGAAAGCTTGTTGTTGCACTCCCCTAATTACGGAGGCGGTGACGATGGAAGATTGCATGTGCATATTACGTGACAGGTATGGGGAAGTGTTGACCATCGGCCACACCATGTGTCATAAACACTAGAATAGGCTTGTATATCTTGTATATGACAGAATCAATGATCGAGACAACACCGATCATGTTACGCAAATACTCCCCAAGTGCTAGTTTATATAGTTTATTCTCTTGTGATTTTCATGCTAGTAGTTGTTAGTGAAACCTCCCCTCTCCCAAATCCTATTTTAACAATACTAGTTATTCCTGACACATAATCAGATTGACGACCCAATCACAACTGTGTTTAGTTGACACTTAGATTCCTAACATCTTAGTGGAAGTCCCTAGTCTTGCCACTATCAACCTCATAGGTAGCATAGTAGTAGGAACGGGAGCGACAATGCAAATTCTGTCTTTGATCACAGTCTTCTCTAGGTTTTAATTAGTGGATCTCCCATGATTTATTAGAATATCCCGGGAGGGGGCGGGTCATGTATCTCTCAAAGAGTTGAAGTTGGTTGGTGCAAAATCACATTTCTACAAAAACGTGATACGGGAATTGAATGACATTGGCATAAGGTATTTATTTCCATCCAATGTAATATTGTGCATTACAAAGCTTTATTTGTTCTCCAAGTCTATATCTTCGGTTTTATGCGACGATTGTTGAAGTACTAGGTCGAATGAAGATGTACTTTCTACCTTCGTTTTTGACGTAATGGTGCATCTATTTTCATTTGATGGGGGAGATCAAGCTACATGGTCCTGTATTTTTGAGTTGGATGTATCCGTTTGAGCACTATATGAAAAATTTCAACCATTTTGTAGAGAACAAGTATAAGCATGATGCAAGTATTATGCAACGGTATGTGGCCAAAAAGGTAACAAAGTTCTGTACCAATTGTTTGAAGAAGGTTGATTATGTGGAGGTTTTTAGTTCCAAACATGAAGGGAGGCTGGAGGGACAATGGATTATACTTGGTAAGCCATTTTTCCCTAATGCGGAGAATTTATGCGTTGTGCATCTCTATGTTAATTGGAACCACGAGGATGTTTTCTTATATATAAAGATTCACATGAATGATATACAAGGGGTTAATAACACTTTCAAGGAAGCACGAGCTCTACAACAACACACTAGAATGTTTGCACCATGGCTAACGTGGAGTCTGGTAGTCATCTTGAAGCTGTTAAGTGGTTAGAACGCGGACCTATAGGTATAGTTTTTTTGTATGGGGGG
The DNA here is from genome assembly GCA_032360425.1 of Rubia occidens. Classification (NCBI taxonomy): domain Eukaryota; kingdom Viridiplantae; phylum Streptophyta; class Magnoliopsida; order Gentianales; family Rubiaceae; genus Rubia; species Rubia occidens. The sequence continues at coordinate 5,439 of JAUOBV010036844.1, forward strand.
TACGATATCAATGGTTATACTTTCGACATAAAATTAGTTGATGATAAGGATGTATCTCAAAATAGTGGCATTTCTCTTGTGTCCGAGACATTAAAAAAATCCCATGTATGCCCATAAGGATACTTTGGAACAGTTGTTGAAATATGGGATCTTGATTACGTGATAGTGCAATTGCCAGTTTAAATGTTAATGGGTTGATGTTAACAACGGGCAAAGAACATAGGAGCTGGGATTCACCTAGCTGATTGAAGTTAGTTGGTTTGGAGAGAATATCCTGTCATAATGGCCACACAAGCTCATCAATTATTCTAGAGAATATCCTATTAACCCTAGGTGGGAGATTGTTATTGAAGGTAAGAGGTAATATATAGTGGGATATGAGCACGAAGATTTGATTAGTTTTGGTCAAAATATTGTCATTGGATCCAAAGATGGAGGTATTTTTCTTGGAGATGATGAGACTAGTTTGCGTTGATATTTAGAATGCACCGACCAAGATGAAGGATTTTGGGTTGATGGAGGAAGAAATATTAGCAAGAGAAGGAGGGGAAGAAAATGTTTCTGAAGTAAAAGAAATAAACTTGGATGAAATTGTAGGGGGAATTTGTGTTTTGGTTAATTTGCATTAAAGTAGAGAGGGAGTTCTGATTTTGGAATTGTTTCCTTGGAACAAGTTAAGTGCATTGTAGCACATCCTTTTAGCCCCTTTTGCAAGTGTTTGTGCTAGACTATGATGTGGCATTGAGTGTTAAGTTTATCTTTGTTATTATCTTGTAATAACGATCATTTTATTAGTGCTCAGTTACTAGAATTCATAATTGATAAAAATAAATCCAACATTAAATTGAAATCAATCTATGAAGCAAACACAATTAAACATGAAATCCTAGAAACTTAATCATCAACACAATGTAATGTTCGCACTCCATCACAAACAAATAAATTCTAGAAAATAGGAATTTGGAGCAAACTAAAGATGACCTAGAAGATAATTGACTGAGGTGAACTTTTGAGAAAGCTGCAAATGCTCACTCATGTGCATGTTGCTTCCTTTTAAGCTCCCATACACCCTCCCTCAATTGCGAAATCTCATCGCTAACCCACATGTAGCAGGTCTTCATGCCTTTATTGAATTGTGGGTCTGATTCCTATGCAATACTAAACACATAACATTTACATAATAATATATTTGAAAAATGGAAGACCTAAAAGCATAAATAACTATTCCTTATTAAACCCTTGGCCTCTTTCTTGGCTCTGCCTTGTCCCGTGTCTTGTGGTACCACTTGTGCTCGAAAAGTATCCACTTCTTCACAAATTATTACTTGTCAAACTAGTTGCATGGTTTCTCCTCATAATTAAATGCTAATCCTTGCATGCTTTGAGGTAATCAATTTCTCTTATGGGACACTCTTGATTACCATTTTCAATGAATAAATCCACTTCATATGTTTAAAATGGTTGACCTGGGATGAACTTTTCCTTCTCAATAACATAGTAGAAGATCATAAGGGTTGTATAAGTGGGCTTAGTGATGTGGCTGAGTGTGGGTACGATTCTCCTAACTATCATCCTGTACACACAATGCGTTGGTATATGGTCAAGAAACTTAGACTAAAATATTCTGGTGTTCCTAGATCTACCACATTGTGCTAAAAATGTCTAACCCTACATTCCATCGAGTAAATATTCATGAAATCATCTTCAAGAGGCCATATATCCCTATGAAATCATCTAACGGGTCATCCTCTACTCTAGGGTTCACCTTTGTTCAACACCGCCCCCCTCAACCTCATGTAAATTGCTATAAAATTGGCAAACCTCATCAAAGTACGAGGGTCCATTAAAAGTCAAGAGATTCAAAACGTATGGGCCATCAAATTTAAGTACGGGGCTGACTTACCCTATGCTATGGTAAATATTAAAATTAATAATTTAGCAATCTAACGATTTTCCAATATCTCTTAAAGCATTGTACCTAGTTTGGCTCGAAGAGATACTAACCTTACCGTTTCGTAGTCCGGGTTATTTCTTTGAGTAATCTTTGAGGATTTGGACTAATGATCGTGGCTCATTCCTTCGTGTTTCGAAGTAGACATGACCTGGGAGTACCCACATGAATGCAAGTTTGAATTTGGGGAAGAGTTGGAGGTTCCGAAGCAGGAACAATTTTTAAGGTTTTTCAATTGGGATTTTATATATCACAATTTTATTTTATTTTTACATTCGTACATGTTCTGAATTCGGGACATTGTTAGACCTTGATATTGGAAAGCCAAATATTAGTTCCAAACTTGGAAATATGATTCAGGCCATTGTTTGTCGCAGGAATGTGCTAAGTGGTCTAGTTGGGTAGGGAAGGTTGGTGGAATGATTGTATATATCCAGTACTATAATTGGCACAAAGTGCCCAAATATTACAAAGATATCCTATAAATGGAGTGCAAGTTACCTTTATTGAAATATGTCTTATTCACACAACATTCTCTTAGTGTTCTATGCTAAATTAAATCTTTAGTTTTAACATCGTGCCCTTGAAATTTGTAATAGAGACTGTTTGAGACTGATACTCCAGACATTAAGGATTTAAGATACAAGGAAATGAGCATGTTATCTAAGATTTGGCGAGAAAAGAATACATGTTATCCAGAGATTACATATTATCGGATAGGAAAAAAGACTATCCGTGGTTAACTTATACACACATTTGACAGGAAAGTAGGGAGATACAAAAGAGAAGAGCCTTGGAGAATAAAGAGAACTTAAGTACACTTCTTTAAAATTATAAGTGTATTTATATTACCATGTAATTAGTAGTGATGTGGCTATCACACCCTGACGTAGCATACGTGGAAAGAAAAACATCATGTTTCCTTCAAGAACATAACTCCTCATCGTAAGAGTCGTGAGGGTTATAGATTGGGGGCCCTCCAGTTAGAGTGGGAATGTTTTGAATGGTGTTTCCAAATATGCAATCGATGGGGGATGACCGAGGATGAGGTAAGATTATCGATAACACTTATCAATGTGCTGAAATTGAGAGGTGTGATATATTCCTAAATAGTTGACAAAATAGGGAGGGTGGGTACAATAAAGCACCATAAATTGAACTTCTAGAATCAATGGTATGCCCCTAGTGATTATTTCTTGTTTAATATTCAATTTATAACACACACACAAAAAATTTGAAGTATTAAACCTAGGCTAAGTTGAAGCATAATCAAATAGAAGGCTAATTCATGACCACGGGAAAGAATGGCATCCTTTGTGAGGCTACCGGTAAATCCGACCACCAGAGATGTGCAAGATGAGTTGGTTTATTCTTATCACAAAAAGATGCGTTTTGTTATGGTAGGAAAAAACCTTCGAGAATCCACGCCTTGCAAAGAGAAGCCCTTACTCGGGACAAACAGATAGAGAAACAAGACATTTTAATTTGTATGTTAATCCCACACAACACTCTTCCTCTATCCAAGAATTTAGACGATTGGGCGGTCGGTTGGACTACGCCTTCAAGAGCATCACGTCACTCACAAAAGTTGAGGTTAACCATTAGGCAATTATTATTATGTCAAGAAATGAAGACAATAATCTTGACAAAGCCATATTTTCACAGAAAAAATGTACGATTTTTTTGTCTTCAATCATTAGTACTCCCTCTGTCCTAGCTTAACTTGCACTGTTGCTTTTTGAACACTATTTTCTATCAAAGTTTGATAACATATTTGTATCAATATATTAAAAATAATACTATCATATATGATATTGTTCAATTCATCGTAACAAGTAGTTTCTAAATATCAACTTTTATTTTCCGTTATTAAACGTGGATAAACATATAAACGGTCAAACATGTGTTTTAAATAGTGTGCAAAAGTAAGACTGTAATCTTGGTTGGGACGGAGAGAGTAAATATATTCACATTCAATTACATTAGATTTTTCATACCATGTAGACACCACATTTGTGTGAGCTATACATTGATCAAGGAAACAAAGATAGATCGTTCCACGTTTTCGACGGAATTTTACACGAGTCAATGCGATATCATCACTCATTACCAAGGGCGGATGGTATTTCAAGATTCTTGTTGGAGAATCCGATGGTTCTCAAAGCCATATTTTCAATTCTAGATGGCCACTACAAGCGAGTGGGACCCACCCGAGGAATGTTTCTTCTATGGCCTCATCGCCTAATTTACTGCGACACTCTAATGGATCGCTATTAGAGGAAACCCCTCCTACAAGACCTAAACTAGTTGTAGAAATAGAAAAGAAGATTAGATCTCCTGTCACAAGGGCACAAGTAGTTAAAGAGTCACAACAATTTGTAAGGGTGTTGTATGATTGGATTTCCAGCCACCAATGTACCTCAACTTAATTATTATTTTTGAAATAAATACTTCTTCAGTAAAAAACGGGAAATTATCGCATCATGGAGTGTCCTTAATGCCCCTGTGCTTCTTGTGAGTGCTAGCTTTATGCATTCAAACCTACAATTTATTGTTCCTAAAATGTTTACAACTAATGTTCCCATTTTTGTTTGAAAGGTACATGTATTACATTGGTAACCCAAAGGAGAAGAGTTGGATAGTGTATTTGTGTCTGGTGATGACTCAAGAAATTGATTTTATGGTTCAAAAAGGATTGAATACACCCAAAATTTTTTGGGACGAACGGATAAAATATTATTCTTTGCGCTATACATTGAAAATTCTCATTTCATTACGGAAATAATTTTATGAATTATATATATATAAATGTTGCAGGGACCATTGGACATTCATTTCTATTATCCTCGAGAAGAAGTGCATTTATTAGATGGATCCTCTACACTTCTAACTATTCAAGTCATTTGTTAACATTTTGGGTGTTGTTTTCAACAATCTGAGCGATGCTAGTAATACGGGTTTGGAAGTAGTCGAAATCAATGTTTGATTTTCTTTCAATGTTGACCTATACTATTCATTAATCTATTACTAAAATTTTTGACTATATCCCATGCCATTAATAAGTACAAGAACGAGAGGAAACATTGTAGTACAGGTATTACATAATGCTACATGCGGAGGAGTGCGTTCAAAATTTCCCAATGGATTATCCAGAAGTTTTAAAAATAAGTATTGACTTTCTTGGGTCCATTGATGTAACATAATTTTTCACTCTATTACTTGTAATTTTAATATTTCAATATACATACCACAGGCAGTTTCCGCAAGATGATATTAACACTGCAAGAAATTTCTTGGCTAGGCATCTAGTGCACGCCCAATCCAAATATCTGGGAAATCCAAATGTGGTGGTATAATAAAATAAATATATATATATATATATATATATATTTATGACTTTATTTTGTGGAATATAATTTGTGGGATTTCCATTCTTATCAAATGGATTGTTTCTTTGTTAGTATAGTCTATAGATATTTGTTAGATAGTATGATCATGTCATGTATTTTTTTTGAAACAAGAGCTATGATACGAGGTTTTTTAAGGTTGGTTTATAATGAAATAGCCCATTTTTACCTTACCACTCGATGTCAGTTCTGAATTTGGAACTAGCTTCCCAGTGCATCAATGTTTTTTAAAGGATGAACCACTATTTCCACACTTATAAAAGGGACACCGACTCTACTTCCAAGTTTGGAAGTTAATTTTTCAAAAAATTGATTTAATGCGTCAAAATCTAGAGAAGGTTCGGATTTTACCAAAGTAGCCGAAACTCATAAGCCACCTTTATTATATGTTTCGCCACCAAAACCTAGCCGTTGTTTTGGTATCGGAACTAGCTGCAAGATCCGGGGGCGTGACCCGTACCTGCATGGTCATCCTTTTTATCAAATTATATGCGGGCACATTCAAAAATAAATATTGATATTGTTTCTAACATACTCACTTCTAACTACAATAAAGTAGCTAGTGGAAAGTTCGAGGTTGTCCACGTAGATGCTAGTATTTAAAGGTTAGCTGGACACAACTAACGATCTGGTGTCACCAGTTTCCTGTGTCGGGTATAGCTAGTACTAAACAGATAATGAGAAGGGGGTGTACTAACAACTACAAGCATGCGAATAAAGCAAAGTAAACTATTAATTAACTAGTCTTGCGGGTATTTACGTAACATGACCAATTTAGAGATTTTATCCTAGATTCTATCACATATATACATATAAACATAATCTCATGCTTATGTCATATAGTGTGGAGATGGCCTAGAATTCCCAATATCTGCCACACAAAGGTTTGTCTCCCTCAAAACTATCTCAGCACCTCCGTAATTAGGGATGCGCTCCAGTCCTTTCAACTCCTCATTTCATCCCCGTAACCTCACTTCCGATGCTAACAAGCATCTTCGAAGGATCAAGCCCTCACATATAACACTTTTAGATACGAGAGTGAGTATAATACGTCTTAGGCTTTCCACTACGGACACCTACCCTAGGTTTAGAAGAAAATAAACTAATCTAGAGACATTAAATCCATGAGAATCATAGAATTTAATGCCATAGATATATGAAAATAAATGAAGAGAGACGATAGCCTCCTTCTCTTCCTGCAAGTAGAATAGAAATGACTAGCTAACTAATTCTTAAACCCTGGGAGACTAAAGATTTTTTATATAGTAGGTAGTTGGGCCTTGAATGGTCCAAAAGGTAGGAACCCCTAGCAGCCATGCTGGCACGGGTCGTGCCATATTGCACGACCCATGCACGGGGCATCGGCTGGAGGGCATTCCCATGCCTTTTGAGTGCACGGGCTGTGATGAAATACATGGCCCATCATCTGGAGTTGTACCCTTTGTTTTTTAAGTGTACGAGTTATGCTTGATTACACGAAAGGTCTATGGAATTAAATTCTACCAGGTTTTTCGAGTGTGCGGGACATGCCAAGTTGTACATCCCATTGGCCGGACCATCAAATCTTGCAGTTCTTCGAGCATGAGTTTTTTTGGATGACCCGACCCATCTTTTGGCTCTTTGTTTCTCAGCACGAGCTATGCATGGGCAGTTCCATATTTCATGGCCCGTGTCATCCTTTGACTCTTCAAATTTAGCTATTTTCTTCAGTGCATCTATCTACAACCACTTTTAGACTCATGTCCTTCAATATTCTACTATCGTTGCAAATGGTCTTCACTAAGTTACTCTGAAATACTTATGAGCGATCTACTAATGCTCTCACAAAATAGAATCTAGATGCTCGTAAGGACATGAAATCCATTAGACTCAAAATAGGTTACAAAATGAAGAATTTAAATATGAAACCCAAAAATGGTCATCTAAACCCCTTATGATGTAAACGTATACAAATCTAATAATTTAGCATCCAAAAGAATACACAAGAGATGTTAAATGCTTCAGAAAATTCATGAATTTGATGTCTCAACAGGGAGCTTCCTAGCTTCTTAACTCCGGACCTATTAAAGGTGGTTACTCCCACATTATTAAATGGGGGAAATAACCGCCTTTTATCATAAATTTTAAAGGTTTTTCCCGGAATTGCCTTTGATAAAAGAGGATCAAAGGCAGGGCCAGAGAAGTCGCCTTCAAAGTAACTTCTCTGGTCCTATATAACCACCTTTAATCCCCTCATTCCAACACTAGTATGTGCAGGGTCCATGACTTTCAGTTTGCAAAAGTGGGATTCACATGATACACTAGGTCGCGGAGTTCGTAAATGCCCTATTTCACAAGGACTTGACTGATATTTTGAAAATTCTCTTCCCACCTCTAAAAGCCTCTCTTTGTCTATTAGATAAAGGGTCGAGCTTCTGGGTAAAATCCATAGTTTGAACATGTATTGTTCTTGATTAACGTCTCTTTTATCATGTCTTATATGTATTTTGTTATGCATTTTTCTAGATTAGGCTATACTAGTGATTAGGGACATTTATTAAGCTTGTTTAATGAAAAGGTTGTTATATTTTGGTTTCTTCTATCCATTTTTCTTATTATCATGGTTTCTCATGTTTAATGGGCATGATTATGGAATGATTAAGGTTAGGATGAAAAATATATTATGCCATGATTTATTTATTTTATTTGAAAAATATTATGCCATGATTTGGCTCTAAGCTCTGTAATGGCCCTGGAAATATTTTAAATTTTTATCGGTTTCATCATTACTAAACATAGATTGCATTTATGGGTGATGACTAAGCATGTATGTTGATTATGGGGTAGATTAGGCTTGATTATGGAATCGAACGAGTCTTGAATACAACTATGAGGTTGCAGATACAAATGGCACCTCCATCATGATTATCTTTATGATTGAATCACATCGAGTTTAAAGATTAATTTTTGAAGTCATTTATTGAGTGTGTGGACACTAAGGCAATCAATTATGTAAGAGGTCTAAGAGAGCACGAGGGTGACACTAATATTCTAGAAGATAAAGGTAGGTATTATTATAAATGGCTCTTTGGGTCAAGGTGTGTAATGCTAGTTCAAGAATTAGTCTATGTTGTTGGGTTCCGAGTGAACCAACTTTGCAGGTAAGTGCTAGAGGGTGGTTTTTGTGCTATTAGCGGTACCCTGAGATAAATCGAAGGGAGGTGAGAGAAGATTGAGAGAACGGACTACTCGTGTGAGAGGCGGGAATATTTATGAATGATTCAATCTCTCTAGAACGTGTTATCAAGGAAATGTGATTGAACATACTTCTAGACTTTGAACATAAACTGAGGATCAGTGATTAGATTAACATGAGAAACAAATGCCCCTCAGTCTCCCCCCCACTCTCGGGGGGGGGGGGGGGGGGGGGGGGGGGGG